>JASDQU010249304.1:0-15212 GCA_032191745.1 Picea mariana | reverse complement strand
TATTGGAAAATGCGCCCGTTAAGGAAAAGATATGAAATGATCTTACTCAAACATTTTCATATTCTATTTGGCTAAAGAAAAATAAGCGGGAATGTCACCCTATGTTTATAGCCATAAAAAATAAAATTCTAACTCACAAGTATTGATTACAAGTGCTTAGGCTAGTCTTTTTTACAATTAAAAGTTTGCTGGAAAATTCATTTTAATATGATTTTCTGAATATAATAATTGTTGAAATAAATGTAGAGACAAAAGCAAAGATACCAAGATGATAATCAAGACAAATGAGACATAAATCAATCATTTATTTCATTACAATTCACCAAAGGGTCATTTTCTTTACAAAATTTCATGCAGAAATTTCAGACCAAAGTCAAACTTAGACATCCCCGATGGAACATACAAAAGGACCTCTGACAGAAAATAAAGAACTGAACTTTAAAAGTTGGATCAACTTGCCACAAATTGATGCCCACTCGACTCTGCACAATAGTTTTTGTCAGTCATGAAAACAAATTCACAAACAGACAAGTCTACATAGACTATCAAAGATAGATCAACACCTCTAAAAAACAAGTGTCTGAATGATGTAATTCATCCCTGAATCTTGTTGTCTACAATAAGACCCTGCTATCATAAAAAATAATTAGGCTTGTGATAAATTAAGGAATGAATGAAAACTGAACTATCTCAACATAAACTCAAAGAGCAAACCTTAGCATGATTCTTCTTCTATCATGCTCTTGTTCCTCCCTTTTCTTTTCCTTTAAGCAAATTAGAATTGGTTGAAGTAATTGAACTACCTCATTAGTTAAGTTAATTAAAACTCAACCAACTTTTTAGTTAGGGGGGGGGAGTAATAATCATAATAAGGGTTTTAAATAAATAATAAATAGTAGGTGGGACCCCTTGTGACTCCCTTTAGTTCTTAACAATCATAACATAACTAGTTAATTAAACAAAACACCCCTCCTTGTGACTCCCACCATCACATTCACATTTGGCCATTTATCTCATGATATTTGAAATTATTTTCAAAAAATATATTACTCATATGTCCACAGAAAACATGTTGTCCAAAACTTCTGAAGTCAACTGTCATCAACAATAATAAAATAGAAACTCAAAAACCATATTTCCCACTCTGAGATGCAATATTTCAATGATTGTTGTTGTTACCCTTCGATTTTTCTGAATTTGCCTTTGGCTGTGTTGAGCCTTTAGGCCTGATCTTGTTGATCACATGAAAACAATCGTTCCTCAAATGCATCTGAGAAGACACTGATTTATCAGAGCCATTGGAGGGTGAGGAAGGGGCAGCAGTGGCTTTTCCTTTGTCAAGGGCATGGTGGGCCTCAATTTTCAACCTTTTGCTAACATGAGAAGACTGAACTGGTGAGTGGACAGGTGCATCTTGGGCAATCTGATTGATAGGCAGGGGAGCAAGTAAGGACAAATTGGGCCAGCCACGAGATTGGGAGACCACCGGGTGGACAATCTCTTGCCACCCGTCGTTTTTGGGAACCTCGGGTTGCAATGAGACATGAGGGGGCACAGTAATACCAGGGGCTTGTGGGGCTTGGAAGGGAGGCCTTTCAGGCCTAGGTTGGACCACTCCTTGTCCAATCCAATTGAAAAATCCAACCTGAAATAACTGGCCCAACTCTTGCGAGTCAGCATCAAAGTGTATGGAGAATCTTGGCCTTCTTGGGCCTCTGTTCTGATTACCTCTCCCTCTGTTGCCTCTGCCATGGCTACCTCGGTTGAAAAAGCTCATTCCTGCATGCATGATTGATTAACAAATAGTCCCTTTACAACCATATATGACAACTCCTTAAAAATATGAAATAGATTTTGGTTCAACAACATATCAAACTCATGCAATCCAATCCATGCAAATTGTTTAACTGTTGTCGATGAGCATGGGGTGAACAAAGGTTTGTATTGAGAAAAAAATGATAAAATGAGGGGGAAAAGAATCATGGTTATTGCTCAAAGACAACAAACAATCAACTGTAATGTAAACCAAAGACTATAACACTGTGTTCCAATCAAAAGAAAATGCGATTTCAAACTATTCCAATATAGAATTTTCTTAACTGTAATTAAATTTTAAGAACATGGAGTGAAAAATGGATGTGGGAAGGCAAAGGGGTTGTAATTAGAAAAAAGCGAAATAATGGTAGGGAAAGATAGCAGGTATTGTTCATAAAATTAATTAAGTAATCCATAAAATCATTCCATATCAATGTAAAAGATCCAACACCAACCAAAATGATCATTGTGCCAAAAGAACAACTACTGTGTAAAATTTAAACAATTCTATGCATTAACTTGCTCACTGTTCGCAGTCAATTTGTAACACAATGTCATCAAAACAAGACAGTATGTATTCCACAACATGTAGAGGAGCTTTGTTCTTCTCATTTATCCATTTAACATTTTAAAACAATTCCCAAATGAATACACATTCAATTATTTCCACTTTGTTCAGCGCCAATTTATCAACCACTGCCCACGAATTATTTCAATCATCAAATACAGACACAAAAATCGTGCCCGATCTCGTCCTCTAATTCATTTAATAATTATATTGTAATGAAACTATACTGTACTGTCACAGAACCTGTGCTTATCTCTGCTAGGAAACATGATATTCATCAATACACATAACGGACAGCCAAATACAACCATCAATATTTTAAATGCAATGAACTTGACTTGCCATTTAAATTCACAGACAACAATCACCATTCAACACATACTATGTTGTGGAATACGCAGACATTCGACAAAAGTGCAAGAGCATTTATGTGACTGTACAGGTTCAATCACTCTGAATCTAAACATCCACAATGTTGGGCTATCAATTCAATACAACGAGGCAGCGACAGCATGCGCGATTTCATCTCACAAATTGATCAAATTAAAAAACCATAACCTATACAGTGGATGGCCATGCCATGATTACCACGATTTCAATACTCCATTCGACAATTTAAAACCCATAGTCACATCAATCATTAACTCAACTTAACATGTTGTAGGAACGCCACACAAACCCATGCATCACCCACGAAGCATCGTTGTGCATTAATCAACTATAAACTAATGTTGGGTTGACAATTCAACAATTATAATGTAAGAGACTGCGACTGTGCATTCAATCCAAATCTTCAATCAACCAAACTACCAATCTGAGTTTATTAATTTGATTGTCATACTATCGAATGTAGTGACTAAATACCAAAACCAACACCATTGTCAACATAACCAACAGAGACGAGCCAGAAATCGAACACTGTCGATAATACACCAACAACTCATAATAACCAACAGTATACCCGACAAGCCATAATGCTTTCCTCTTTTAAAACCCGTGCTTGAGAAATCAAGGGTTTGCTCTATGGACCAACATAGGGAGACTGGAGTTGACTCCCATCATCGGGTGAGAACCTCTGAGACCAATGGTGCACACACAGGGTATACCTCAAATAACTTCGCAGACAAAGTGATAATCTCGTGATAGGAGAGGCTATGAACAGAGAAGCAAGGCTTCAATCTAGTCTTGTAACAACCCTTAGGACACACAGGGTATAACCCTCATGGTTTCCCAATCAACCAACTAACAACGCTAAGATAAACAGAGCCGAAAGAAGCAATATGACCCACTGCGCAACCATTAGTGGCATGAACAAACCAATACCCAAGTGAAACAATGTGCAGTGACACAAGGCGTTTCAAACCCAGTAAACCCCATAAAAGCAAATGACTGGGTACAGTGATAAGAAAGCGTGGAGACGACTAGCCAATCTGGACCGAATAAAAAAAAAACCTTTCAACCAAGACCAACAAGGATGAAAGAGGACCTTCATGGTTTCTAACACCGAGAACGATCAATAACATAACTGCAATGAAACCTGCACCAACCATCCATTCCAGAAAAATATCACCAATTTACACAGTTGCCAGACTTAAGGAAAGCACAAACCCATACATCTGAGCCAATATCTATTTCATAACCAGAGCAGATTCATGGATGGAAAAAAGACATACTTGTAATCAAGAGCACCTTAAAAACGTGAGTTGGTCGAGTGGTTCTTCCTCTGCTTGAAAGTCAGAGCCTAACCACAACAAACACAGTTGAACAATAGCTCGACTAGGGTGGCGGTCAGTGGAAGGAGTAGGAGTGGCGTGCAGTAAATGCACGTTGCCTCCACCCCCACTCATTCAATTCCTTAGAACATTCCATCCATCCTCTCATTAACACATTCAATTAAACCATTCATCGCAATTAGCATCCATCTCTTGTCAAACGCGCCACCCATATCACAATTACCCATTTGCCAACTTATACCATAATGCATATCACCCATGTTTCATATAACCAATAAATCACATAGCTATTACTTGTTAGCTAGGATTAACAGTGATCATTTAAATTTCAATGCATATAGGGTAGCATATTAGTATAGTATAGTTCCTTCCTTTTGCATTTGTTTATATTGCTTTTATTTATTTTCAACTACTTCTTATGTGCTATTACTAACATATCTCTTGTGCAGGTGTCACAGTAATGAATCCAGGAACAAATAGAAATGATGACAATGGATAACATATGCCATCATAACATGAATATAGAGCCTAGAGCAATAGAAACAATACATAACATGCATTATCCATCATTTAATTGTCGCAATTAGAACCAACACATAATAGGTCTTATTCATCGCCACTAAAACCAAGATTTTGTCAAACCATGTAAGCAGTGTCGAACATCATCATAACCATGAAATAAGAACTAGATCTGATTTCTCCAATCTACAAGGGGGTCCCACCTACTAGTATTATTTATCTTGTTAGCTTATAATAAAAGGCTTTAGCAATACTTTGTGGGAAAAACTTCGTTGATGATTTTTAATCGTGAACAACGCCCAAGTTTATAAAGCCTCCAATATTTTATTAATATTTGAAATAGAGGAGAGAGAGAGAGAACTTCAGGTCAACCCCCTTAGGCTCTCCACCATATTCCTTATACTCCAATCTCCCGAAGCCACAGAGTCCCAAAGCTCCGAAGTGACCCCACTGACACGCATTAAGGGGTTGGCTTCATTTACATGAAATCAATTTAATGAACCTTAAAATAATATAATATATTATTTTATATTCCTTGAAAGTTATGCCCATGTTTTTTAAATTTTCCAATATTATATTATTATTTGAGAGAGAGAGAGAGAGAGAGAGAGAGAGAGAGAGAGATTTATCTAGGTCAATCCCCTTCGGCTCTCCACCATGTTCCTTATACTCCAATCTCTCAGAGCCCAGAAGTCCTGAAGCTCCGAAGTGACTCCAATTATACACCTTTCCACATTATTTAATAATTTAAAAATGACACATTATTTATAATTTAAAAATGGTCGGTGTCGTTCACGTGTAACAATTTTTAATAAATATTAATATAATATATTATATTATATTATACCTCTCAAAATTCTCACCCGAGTTTAAACAATATCTAAGGTTATATTTAATATTCAAAAATATAATGAAGGAAAGGATATTTGGGTCCAAACCTTCGACTCCTCCACGCAATTCTTCATTCTCATATAATCTAGAGTCCCAGAGTTCCGGAGGGGACCCACTTGTATTACATTTTGATTTAAACGCAATGTATTATTTCGGATTATAATATAATATATATATTGTAATAAGCTTGTATTACAAATGCACATTAAACACAATAATATAATTGAATTATATTTATTATATATGAAACCTTATACAGTGAAATGTAGGGTTCGAGTATTCGACGAATTTGGCTCGTGGAATCCCATCACTCAAACACCATGGAGCCCCGAATTTCCGAAGACTACGAGAATGTTAAAGCATTTAGTCATGGTTTATTCCTATTCTCTCTGGCTTCAGGTCTTTTACACTCCAGGGGCGTTAACTTGCATTTTCAGAATAATAAAATAATATTACTATTAATAATAATAATTATTGTTATATGTATATAAACATATATACATACATTTCCATAGTTTGTTCCCTGGACGATTTAATAAGGAAAAGAAATTAAAAGTTTATATTCCAAGGAAATTTCTCCATCCTAGAAATTAAAATATAATTATAATCTCTCCCTTCTAGTGTGTAAATGAGTAAAACTTTTTTTCCTTATTATTGAGCTTTATTACTCTTACTAAATTTAAGGAAATGGTCCTAATACAAAGATTTACCTCCACGGTAAATTCGATGTTTCTACTAGGATTTACTGCCTACTAAAATTTAAGGGGATTCTTCCCAAATTTAGGAGATTTAACACAATTTAAACATAATGTTTATTTATGCCCCAAGTACAATTTTGAGAACTTGTGTATTTTAATTCATTTAGACCAATTTCATGTTTATGTCCTAATTATTTTTCCTCAATAATTATGTATAAGGACTTTTAATGTTTTCCCATAATTGAGATTATTTCCTAAAGTCCACACAAATCTGATATCTTCTAACTTTTCTAAAAGGGGATTTGAGGACATACTAAAATTGAGCACTATTATGCAGAAAAATCACTCTCTCTTCTTTCAGAGTTGTTAGAGATATTTTTAACTGCTCAATCATCAATTCCTCAATATGCATCAAACTGTACAACACAGTCAACCACAACATCCACTCCCATAAACCTTATTTTAGCAGACAGATAGGCAAGAGATAAGAAATTAAATCAAAAGAGCTTTAACTAAGACATTCTTTTTATTCTGCTTAAATTTCACAAGTCACTTTTGTCATAAATTAAACTTACACAGTTCTAGAACATAGTATAAAATTTTCTCTGATCTAAACACTATAGAGATCTAACCAAGTATACTTATCTAGAAACCATACAGTGATGCAACTGTTGAAAGGGGTGCCCTTTTCCACCCAACCGTAGGCACAACAACTCCTGGACAGATTTGTCGTTGGTCACCCCCTAGCTAGATCATGATGCTCTAAGAGAATCTTCCTTTTGTTCAACAACATCCAGGGACGGAGGCCACTCTCATCCTCCCACAGGAACTTGGCAGATCGATTTTCTCTCCACCAAGCAAGGGGGTCTGCAATGAGTGCTTCCTCAGTCACTCATCTTCTCTGCAACCCCGTTTATCAGCTTGGACTGAAAACCCTTCCCAACAAATTCTTGTACCCAGAAAAAATTCATTTTTCAATTCTCTTCGGAACCAATGAGTTGCACATGCCTCCTCTTCCTCTGTCCGCAAATTTTCCTTATTTTCTTGCCTTCCTCAACAAGATTTTGTGGGTCAGATTAGAAATTTTTTAGATGGGTACTCTGCCCACCTCCTCATTAACTCTTGAGGAGGACTTCCCAACTACCAGCATGACTGGTGATTTATTTTTTTGGGTCAGAGGACTGTTCTGGGTCTCAATAATTTAAATCTAGTAAAGTATTGGTCTGGAGGGGGTCATCTTAACTATTGTTGGTTCCCCTCACCATCTCTATCATGCATCATGATCTACCTTGTCAAACCCCTTCAACAGTTATGCAACACTTTCCATTTTATTTAGTAACAGAAATATATACATTATCTTTTATAACAAAAAGGTTCGTCAATCCCAACATCCACACATATTCAGTATTCCCATATTCTTTTAGCAGGTTATAGTTATATTTACAAGCTGGGGGAAACAGGGGTATTTCAATCCTCTCCCCCTTAAAGGAACATTGTCTTCGATGTTCTCCCTATCGATGTTCTCTGTATGTACAACAATAAACAAAAATGGGTATGTATTTTTCATAGCATCCTTCATTTCCCATGTGGATTCATCTGGACCAAAGTGTTTCCACTCCACCTTTACCTGTGCAATGGTTCTATTCCTGAATGAGATTTATTTCATGTTTATTATGCATTGTGGCTCTGGCAGGAATTTTCCCTCTATTTCCACCTGTAAGCTTCCTTCCTCTATCGATTGATTAAGCGATTGATATTGATCTTTCCTCTATCGATTCTCGATTGATGCGCCTTATTATATTATTGTAGGCGAGCCCTTCATTCTGAACCCAGCGCGATCACCAGCTAATGAAGAAGCAGTTGAGGCCAGTGAACAATCAATTGTATGATTAGAATAATGTACATATATCTTCAGCAACGAAACATGGAAAACATTATTTGCCTTCACTTTGGGAGGAAGTGCTAATCTATATACTACAGGTCCCACTCTCTCCAAATTTTCGAAGGGTCC
The DNA here is from genome assembly GCA_032191745.1 of Picea mariana. Classification (NCBI taxonomy): domain Eukaryota; kingdom Viridiplantae; phylum Streptophyta; class Pinopsida; order Pinales; family Pinaceae; genus Picea; species Picea mariana. The sequence goes on along the minus strand of JASDQU010249304.1, from coordinate 6,977 downwards.
ACAATATCAAGGTGCCAACTTGGCACAAGCTCCCATTCTCAAGGAAATTTTTCTGGGCCTAACTCGGAGATACACATGATCCCCTGCTTTGAACTCTCTAGGAGTCATTTTTCTGTCTGCATAGTTTTTTTGTCTATCTTGATATATTTTCGGATTTTGTTTTATTTGAACTACTTGTTGTTCCATTTCTTTTAGCATATCTAGCCCGAGTGTAATTCTATCCACTGGGTTATTCCAGTTGATTGGAATATTGCAGTACAAATGGTTCCCGACAATGGAACCATTTGTTGGCACAGGGGCAGACCCAGGGTTCAACGCTCAAGAGCGCACCAACAAAAACCTAACTATCGACCCTTTCGGCAACACCTGCGAAGCAGATAAAGTCTCACCTGAGGTAGAGGCAGGGGTGGTTTCAGGATTCAAGTGTCTGAAACCTTAGCTGGGACATTGATCTGTGATTATATCTATTACAAGGCACTTAGCATAGATCATTCATCTATATTTAACCCTTATGGTACTTCGCAGATGGCATAGAACATCGCAGTGAATACTTAGACTAAAGATGATTCAATACTTAGCCACAAACATAGATTAGATTCAACAGATCAAGCACTAAACATCTTATATATCAGATCTAGCATGCATTCTTATATCATAAGCACAGAGCATAACTAGATCTACTTAATTACAACAAGCACTTAGCCAAAAGGAAGCAACACTTAGGTCAAAGCACAGAGCACATTACACAAAGTTACCGTGGTTCACCCCCACCATGGGGCTATGTCCACAAAGTCTTCTTCTTTATATTATCTCGGTCAAGCGGTTACAGCACAGAGCTTCAATGACCCTTACTTCACAAAGGACAAAATATCTGCGCAGCTCGCTAGATCCTTCTTCCTTGCACTCAGCGCAAAACCACAACAACTTGCACTTAGCATTCCAATCTCCTTACAACCATGCATAGAGAACTTGCGATACACATCTGACCACACAGGTCCAGCTACTAGCACTAAGCCTTTAGCTATACATTTTCACTAAGTTGTCCCCCTACTTACATTTCCTAAGTATCTATTTATAGATTACAAAATGGGGCTAAATGTGGGTAAACCCATGGGCCAACATCCATTTCCATTTACATCAACCCAATAACCCTAAAAGGTACCCAAAAATAGGTCTTGTTTGCTTCGTGTTGTGCTCCGTCTTTGGCAAGTTGTCGCAGTCCCAAAATGGTCAAATATGACCAAGTATACTTCAAAACTTGGTCAAGGGCCAACATCTACCATAGAGGGCCTCACAAGGGATCATCTTCAATGACTCTTGATAGCCATTATTATAAGAAAACTATACTATTAGTAGGTAGTCTTCCCACTTCTTGGGTTGATCACATGCATCCTTAACATGTCCTCTAACACTTGGTTTACCCTCTCTATCTTCCCGTCAGTTTAAGGGTGATAGGTTGTACTAAATAAAAATTTAGTTTCAAAACCAACAAACTGAGATTTTCAAAAATTTGAAGTAAATTTGGTATCTCTGTCTAATATGGTTTCCTTAGGCATGCCATGCACTCTAAATATTTCTTACATGAAAACGATGGCAATATTTATTGTCTTGCAAGTTGAATTGACAGGAATAAAGTGAGCAGCCTTGCTCAGTTTGTCCACAACAACCATAATGGCGTCACTCTGCTTGGTTGATTTTGCCAACCCGGTGATTAAATCCATGGATATGGTTTCCCATTTCCATTCTGGGATTGGTAGGCACTTCAACAACCCTGTTGGATGTCGGTGTTCTACCTTAACTTGTTGACATTCTATACATTTAGCTAAGTAATCATCTATGTCTTTTTTCAGTCTGGGCCAATAAAATAGTTTCTTAGTGGTTGTGATCATTTTCTGATAACCAGGATGACCAATATATGGCATTTTGTTTAGTTCATCCATTATGAAACTATTCAAGTCGTCACAATTTGGAATATACAACCTGCCTTTGTAAGTTAGCATGCCATCATTCAACAATTGATAGCCCTCATACTTTAGCCCTATGGGCTCTTGCTCCAAGTATAATTTTACAGTCTTAAAAAATGCATATGTTTCTTGTGCACTTTTGACTCTCTCCTTGATGTCCGATTCACATGTTCTTACAGTTTCCAAGTGAATCACATTCATACTTATACTAAGGGCATCAACCACCCTATTTTATTTTCCTTTAATATGTTTGATTTCAAAATCAAACTCACTGAGGAGAGCCATCAACCTAGCTTGTCTAGCATTGAGTTTTGGTTGATCAAACAAATATCTCAATCCACTATGGTCTGTCATAAGCACAAATATTCTACCTAGGAGGTAATGCCTCCACATTTTTAAAGCATGTACTATGGAAACCAATTCCAAAGCGTGGGTCACATAATTGATTTCATGTTCATTCAATTTTCTAGATTCGTAGAAAATCACATGTCCTTGCATAAGGACTCCTTCAAGCCCTTCCTTGCAGGCATATGTACACACAAGGAAGTCCTTGTTTGTGTCTACAATATTCAACACAGGTGCATTGGTTAGAAGATATTTCAGTTGTTGGAATCTCTCATCACATTCTGATGTCCAAATTAATTTAACTCTCTTTTTCTGAAGGGAGGTGATTGGGCAACCAATCTTGGAAAATACCTTTATGAACCTTCTAAGCCCATAAATGATATGATATCATATACATATTTTGGGGTAGGCCAATCCATAATGGATTTGATCTTGTCATGATCAACTGCCACTCCTTCAAAAATAACATGGCCTAAGTAATGGACTTGTTTTTTGGAAAAAGTCGCACTTACTAAACTTAGCATAGAGTTGATGTTCTCTTAGCACTTCAAGCACTAACTTGAGATGTTATTCATGATTTTCCCTACTCTTAGAATAGATTAGGATATCATCAATGAAAACCAACACAAATCTGTCCAAGAACTTACTAAGTACATTATTCATTAAGCACATAAAAGTGGTTGGTGCATTGGTAAGCCAAATGGCACCACCACAAATTCATAGTGCCCATATCTTGTCCTAAAGGAGGTTTTGTGGATGTCTTCATCCTTAATCTAGACTTAATGGTATCCGGACCTCAAGTCAATCTTGGAGAAAATTGTAGCACCCCTTAATTGGTCAAACAAGTCATCGATCCTTGGCAAGGGATATTTATTCTTAATGGTCATCTTATTGAGTTTTCTATAGTCTATGCACAACCTGAGTGTGACATCCTTCTTCTTCACAAAAAAAGTTGATGCTCCCCAAGGAGACACCCTAGGCCGAATGTAACCTTTGTCCAATGTCTCCTTTAGTTGTAGTTTGAGCTCAACTAGCTCTAGTGTACTCATTCTATAGGGTGCTCTAGACATTGGCACAGCTATGGGTACAAGTTCTATTGAAAAGTCAATATATCTTCTTGGAGGTAGACCTGGTATCTCTTCTGGAAACACATCTTTATACTCTCTTAATATGGGATGGTCCTCTAGGCTTAGTTTATTGGTCTCAACATGGTTCAACAGGTGTATTGCATACAAAGCACATCCTTTTCTTCAATAATTCTTCACTTGAAGGGTTGATATTTGTCTCACTGAGACAGGCTTTTGAATTCCTTATAGGGTTATTTTTCTCTCTTCTTCATCTTCACACTCCAAAGTTTTATTGTAACAGTCCAACCTAGTTTTATGGGAAACCAACCAGTCCATGTCAATCAACAAGTCATAAGATCCTATAGGGAACATGTTTAGGGTTTCTTGGGTGGGTAATCCATTCATAATGAATTGGCATGTTGGTATGACCTATGTTACCTTTCTTTTGGTTCCAGTGGCTAGTTGTACCAACCATGATTTAGCATGTTTTACTTGTTGCAATTTACATTTCTCAACAGTTTGAGGGGCGACATAACTCAGATTAGAACCAAGGTTGATTAAAATGGAAACTAAATGGTTGACAATCATACCTTCCATCTCCACCATTGAATCTTGGTGGCTAGCTTGTTTATTATCCAGGGCTGCATAATTTTGTGGCATGCTCCTAGCCACATCATTGACTGTGGTATTCTCCTGGATGTTGTAGACTCTCTGAATGTCATGTTGCATATGTGGACAGTCCCTTAGCAGATATTCTTCTCCACAACCCCAACATTTCAAAGGTTCTCTCTTTGTATTATTAGTCTTACCTGGGGCTAATCCAAAGGGTTTATTACCACTCTAAGACGGAAAATTATGTTGATATACACTTTTAGTAGGAAGGCTCATCTTAGAGCTTTTCCCATGATTCTTAAATCTTGAGTATTTAAACCCCTTCTTGAATCCCAAATTACTTTTTTTCTTCCAGTCCTTATGAGGTTTTTCCTTATTTTTTAATTCCTCATAACAATATCTTGCCTTCTTGATAGTGTCTTTTAAAGTCTTTGGTTCATCGAATTCAATTATGTCCCGGAAGGAATAAGGCAATCCACTAATAAATCATTGCATCTTTACCTTTTCATCCTTTATGTAGGGTACATACCTCATCAGCTCAAGAAATTTGTTGATATATTCATCTATTGTGAGTTGTCCTCGCTTGAGTTCATAGAACTCCTTGGTATTCTCATCAAAGTATTTTTCAGAAAGATATTTCTTCTCAAATTATTTCTCAAATTGTTTCCATGACATGTTATTCTCATGGATTCCTTTCACATTCCTAAGGTCCTCCCACCAAATTGAGGCATTTCCATTCAAGTTGAAAATGGTTATTCAGGCCTTTAAGTTTTCAGAGTAGTCATGGACCCTGAAGTACTTCTTCAAGCCAAGTAGCCAAACTTTTGCTTCTTCTCCCTTCTTAATTTCTCCATTGAAAGTGGGTGGTTTGGCTTTATTAAACTCTTCAGGGTCATGGCTCTTGGAATGTTTCCTCTTCTTTCTTCTCCTCTAGGAATGTGAACTAGTCTCACTACTAGAAAATTCCTTGGAGTTGTCAGTTTCCTCACTAGAGGATTCTTCGGTTGAATGTCTCTTGGTTCCATGTGGGGCCTTCTTTGAGGTGCTCCTCCTTGTGTGGCCACTTTCAGGACCATGATTTTGTATCTCATGTGGACTTTGAGTTTTCTCAGTATAATTAATGTCCACATTACTGGTTTTTGGTCCATGTTACAATTGCCTTTGTATATCTGATAGGCTTTGTAGTAGGACTGCATCAATTTCAGTTTATTTTTCCTATTCTTTTATCAGTCTTTCATTGTCAGCCTTACAACTCTGTAATTCTTCCATGAGGCTTCTTACAGTTTCAGGGAAATCCCGAGGGGTTTCCACGGCCATCCTCTCATCAGATTCTTCTTCTCTATTGTGGGAGATTTCCCCCAACTTATGGTGTGTCACCATTCTTTATGTTGTATTTTTCCTACTGTCCACTAACTGTATGAGTGTTGATAAAACATTTTTTGTTAGTTAATTATCTACTAGTTTATGAACAACACATACAATTTGTAAGGTGAAGTCAGCTTCATTATTTGGAACTAGCAATACACAATTCATATTTTTAAAACATATAACAACAACATAAATTTTTGTTCCTCTCTTCTGTAGTGGTTTAAATAAGCTTCTTATGAATGGGGTAAGATAGGGTCTTACCCCTTAAAAGTTCTCTAATAAAATTTTATGTGACTCGTTCATGAGCCCAAGCAGACCAAGTGTTGTTGCTCTCTCTGATACCACTCTTTCACACACACATAACCCCTAAGTACCTTCTTAAGGGATGGGGTATAAATTTTTCGCTTAACCTAATACCCATGGCCCAATAATTACTGAAATATTTACTTTCTCTTTTCCCTCTTAGAACTAGTTTAACATTAACTCAATAAATTACTCATATGATAATTATGAGTAATTATATTATAACACAAGAGCTTCTTATGAATGGGGTAAGATAGGGTTTTACCCCTTAAAAGTTCTCTAATAAAATTTTATGTGACTCATTCATGAGCCCAAGCAGACCAAGTGTTGTTGTTCGCTTTGATATCACTCTGTCACACACACCCAACCCCTAAGTGCCTTCTTAAGGGATGGAGTATAAATTTTTCACTTAACCTAATACCCATGGCCCAGTAATTACTGAAATATTTACTTTCTATTTTCCCTCTTAGAAGTAGTTTAACATTAACTCAATAAATTACTCATGTGATAATTATGAGTAATTATATTATAACACAATGAGGATAATTTCTTCATAATATACTTAAGTTGATAATCTTTAATTAAAGTATATAATTCAATTCCTCCATGTCGCATTTTCACGTAATTTAACATATATATACCTAAATATATTCATATTTATTTATTTACTAGAAAAAAAGGATTAACTATATTCAACCACAAATTATCCTTTTATTAATTATATTATAATATAATTGTATTTAAATTAGATTATAATAATAATAATAATTTATTTTTAAGGTCACATCCAAGCCAGACACAAAATTGGTGTATGAGACCCCCTTTGCCCAACGATTTTATTGGTAAAGTCTATGAAGGTATGCATACCCTACCCCACTCTAGATTTGAACATGTAACCTCTTAGGAGGAAACACATGTTCTTAACCATTAGGCCCACTCAGTATTATCAATTCCCATTAATACCTAAGCCTTTGAAATTTGGTGAAGATTCCACATCAGGATTTTATGAACCCAAATCTCTCGAATGCTAGAGTTATGGAGAGGGTCCCACCTCTATTATGCATGTATGCCAATATAAGCAATTATATTACCATACGATATAATTACGTGTGTTTAATAATATTATTGGAAAGCGGGAAAAATAGGTTCGACCTTTGGTCGTTTTTCCCTTACACTCTTTCTTCTCCAAACATCCCGAGGTCTCGAAGCTCCAAACTCTCAGAGCCCCAAACTCCCGAAGGGCCCACGCTTACACATGACTTTGCATTAAATATTAAATTAAAAAGGGAAAAGGTTGGTACGTGATGAAGTACCAACC
>JASDQU010249301.1:6298-16437 GCA_032191745.1 Picea mariana | reverse complement strand
GAAATTAAGATGAGACTTAAAGGGAGAAAAAACAAGATTTGGTGAAGATTAAGCTTGATAGTGATCGAAGTGGAAAGGTGAGAGAACCTAGAAACTTGGAAGTGATAACGAGTATTAATCATTTTATTTATATAAAATTTTATTTCCCTTTTTTTTTTCCTTAAGTTTTTCTTTTTTTATATATATAAAAAAAAAATCAACAACTCGTTCACTTGTACCTCTTAGGGTATTTTTAATTCATGTTCTCGGGTCAGATTTCATACCTTAAAAGTTCATCATACTTACAGCCAGAAGATTGTTTCCTCATTACCTTTTGGGCAAGTATTTATCAGGGTTATCCATGCAAATTACCCCTGTAGTATAATTGGTCTTTTAAGTCCTGACACTTTTCCTGCAAACAACTGATAATTGTCAGACACGCTCATATTAACTCTGAGAACTGCTAGATTTGAATTGCTTTATATTTGCATCCTCTGAAAAATCTTAAATATTTTTTTATTTTTTTTTTAAACGGAAGCAATGTTACTATAAAGAAAATGTGAAAACAAACCGGTATATACAATGAAAGTTCAAAAACATATTATTGCATGTAGTGTTTAAGATATCGCCCATTCACAGGAGCACTTAGAATATATCCATTTAGATTTTCTAATGAAAAAGCATTTTCTTCTTTTGAGGCTGAGACTCTATAAGGGCCAGACCAGATCAAGTTGAATTTGTCGTGTTTGCTAGCGTCTTCTCTTCTGGCTTCCCATTTTAGTACCAGATCTCCAGGGAGAAAATCTCTATCCTTAGTCTTCTGATCAAACAAAGCCTTCATCTTATCCTGATATCTCTGCAACTTTTTGTTAACTTCAATCCTATTTTGTTGAACTTCGACCAACTGGTTTGCTCTTCTGGTAATGTCATTAGGTTCTTCGTTTGAATCTTGCCAAATTTTCATTACTGGTAGAGCAAGATTGATCGGTAAGATAACATCAGTGTCATATACTATATGAAAAGGGGACATTCCAATTTCCCTTTTGGTACTTATCCTGTTAGCCCATAGAGCGTATTTCAAATGAATATGCCACGTCTTCTTGTTGTCAGTCAATATTTTTTTTATCATAGTTGTCAGACTTTTGTTAGATGATTCAGCTAAACTATTGCCCTGCGGATAATAAGTTGTGGAGTGTCTTAATATGATGCTGAACTTTTGACAAAAGCTTACCATAGTCAACGATTTGAACGCTTGTGCATTGTCAGTGACTATTTTTCGGGGACAGTCGAATTTGGATAAAATGTTTTCTTCCAGAAAGTTGATTACAACTGTGTCGGTCGCATTTCTTGTGGGAATAGCTTCCACCCACTTGGTAAAATAGTTTTTTGCGGTTAGAATCCACCTGTGTTGAGCGTTGGAATGTGGGTGAATCTCTCTGATAAAATCAAGACCCCACTGCTGAAAAGGGGCTTTGGTTTTAACTGGAATTAGAGGCAAAGCTGGCACTTTTTGTTTACATGTAAACAACTGACAGGGAACACAAGCTCGGACTTTAGTATTTACATCCGTGAAAATTTTGGGCCAGTAATATCCAGCTCTTAAGATTTTATAAGTTGTGGCTTGCCAAGCGTGGTGTCCTCCACACACTCCCTCATGGAACTCATCTATAACCTTTTCGGTTTCGGTCTCGACCAAGCAACTCAGCAGAAAACCTAGGGGGTCCTTCCAAAATAATTTTTCGTCTATAATACAATACTTTATAGCATGCAACTTCAGTGTCCTGGCTTTCGATGGGGTTAATTCACTGGGACATTGAAGGGTCAATAGATAGGAAACAATATCATGATACCAAACTGAAGAAGAAAACTTGTCTTCTATCTCAACCGTAGGAGTAGGGAAATCAAGTTCATTTTGTTCTAGAGAACCCTCGTCTTCTTGTAGTTGATTTATTCCAAGTGCCTTCAAGTTGGATTCGGCCAACAATTTAGCCAGACCTTGGCCTTTAATGAGTTTTGTTGGTTTGACTTCAAGATCGAACTCCTGAATCTTAGCTAACCATCTACCTCTTCTCCCATCACTATCTGGCTGAACCAGTATGTCTTTGACTGAGCTTGTAGGAGCATAGGCTATAATCTTCGAATGTAATACGTACATTCTAAAGGCTTTGAGAGCCTTTACCATTGTGTAAGCTTGTTTTTCTAGTATATTATATTTCAACTCGGCATCTCTCATACTTTTACTGAAAAAAGCAATGGGTTGTTCAAAGCCTTCTTCGTTTTTCTGTAACAATACAGCTGTGATAGTGTGTTCTGAAGCGAAGGAAAAAATCAGAAATTCTTTTGTGTAATCGGGACTTGCTAAGACTGGCACTTCGCTGATAAATTTTTTGATTCATTGAAAATATGCTTTGGCTTCACTTGTCCACTTCATTTCACTGTTCTTTTTCAACATATCTGTGATCAGCTTCACAATTTCAGTGAAGTTAGGGATAAATCTTCTCAAGAAATTTATTTTCCCTATGAATGATTGGATTTACTTTACATTTCTAGGGATATTTATAGTATCTATAGCCTCAATTATTTTAGTATCGATTTTGATTCCGTCTTTTGACACTATATGACCTAATAGCTTACCTTCTTGCATAGCGAAATGAGATTTTTTGGGATTGAGGGACAAACTGAACTTACGACATTTCTCGAAAGTTTGCTTTAGGTGCACTAGATGTTCCGTATTAGATTTTGAAAAAATGGTCAGATCATCAAGATAGATAAAAATGAATTTATCTTTCTCACCCACGAAGGTGATTTCCATGGCTCGCTGGAAGGTTTCCCCTACGTTCATCAAGCCGAAAGGCATTTTATCGTACATGAAGGTACCCCAAGGGGTAGTGAAATGTTAGAAAAATAGGACCGTGGAGCAATAAAATAAAACAAATGTAGAAACAAAACACAAAAGACACACAATACAAGAGAGACACAGATTTACGTGGTTCACCCAGTGTGGGCTACATCCACCAGAGAAATTGCCAGGTCCTTCCTTTATTATTATCCAGCAAATGAAGGGATACAACCTACAGCAAAACCCATTGTAACTTCCTCTTCTTTCTCTCACAGTCTCCTCTCTCAGAATACAATATTCACCATCCTCCCTAGCCGCAATACATTTCCCTCATAAAAGAGGGTTGCCTTCTAGGGAAAAAAAAACCCTAACATAATCTCTACCGTTAGATCTGCGACCTTATAATGAACGGTCCAGATTTACAATGAAATTACAATATACTTTTACAAGGCAATTTTTTCTTCGAGGGCTTCGCCCCCGAACCCCTGTTGGGGGCCTGCTTGCCCCCAGACCCCCCAGCTAGGGGGATAGCCCCCCCGGACCCCGTAGAGGGGGTACCCCCCCTCTTCACTCCCCCGCGTGGAAGAGTGTATATACTTCTGGGGTGTAAATACTTCATGGGGTATAAACACGGCTGAAAGCAAGGACCTCTGAATCAGGAAGATAATCAGGCTCCACAACCAACATGAAAGTTGTTTTTTCCTTATCATCATGGTGTAATGCGATCTGATTGTAACCTGAAAAACCATCAATCATTGACATTTTGTTAGCTCCAACTACTCTCTCTAAAACGTGGTCCATCTTAGGCAATGGATAATTGTCTTTGAGTGATGATCAGTTCAGGTTTCTATAATCGACACACAGTCTGATTTCGCCATTTTTCTTTCTTACTAGGACTAAATTAGCCACCCACTCGGAATATCTTAGTGGGACGATGATTTTAGCGTCCAAGAGTTTTTTGACTTCCTTTTCAATTACTAGTAGCAAGATAGGGTTTATCTGTCTGAGTTTCTATTTAAAAGGCTTGACACTAAGTTTCAGAGGAATTTTATGTTCAATTATAGAAGTATCATAAGTTCTCAATTCGTCGTAAGACCAAGTGAAAACATCTTTATACTTTCTAAGCAACTCAGCGTATTTACTTTTTGTTTATGGGGGCAAGTATTTGGATAGTTTCACCAACCAAGGGTTTTCTTTGGTACCTATGTCACAGTCCTCAACCTCTTCAAGTTGCGGTTGCAAGGTGGATCTTAAAGGGATATCATCTTGACTAAATAACCTTTCCAAGGGAATTAGGCCCTTGGGGATCTGATTATTTTTTAAAACAAGCATACGATTATTGGTGATTTTATCGTGAAATTCCTGAGGGTCTTCCCCTTCCTGCATGATCCAAACAGGATCATTTTGGTTTTTTTGGTCAGCATGAGTTTCAGCAAACTCTTCTATTGATTCCAAAAATTTACGCAGTTGTTCGTCATCCTCAAAAACTTGCCAGTGTTGTATGTTATTTGGTATGGAAGGTCGGTGTCTCATTTGTATATGATATTTTAGTTTGAAAGCAGTGGGAGGCGTGAAGGTTGAGGATGCTTTGGCTAACGCATCGGCCTGATGATTTTCAGTTCTTGGAATGTAATGGACTTTGACAGAGGAGAATAAATTTTCGATCAAATCCCAAACGCAATTCCTGTAAGACCTCAGCCTAGGATGTTTGGCCTAGTACTGTCGGTTTACCTATTTTATGATTAGCTCGGCATCACCAAAGATTTCGAGGATTTTTATTTTCATTCTCTTGGCGACTTCCAACCCTAATACTAAGGCTTCATACTCGCATGCGTTATTAGTGTGGTCCACATTCCACTGAAGTCTATAGGAAAAATGGATTACGAATTGATTATCAGGGGCCATAAGGAGTGCCCCTACTCCGGCTCCAAGGTAAGATGAAGCGTTGTCAAAAAACATCTTCCACACACTAGTGCTATATACATTTTGTTTATTTTTTTCTTTTTATGTTTTTTCTTCTGTACAACTTTCGTCTACACCTAAAACAATATCATCGTCAATGGATAAGATACAATTACCTAGATCCTGATCAGCAATATATACAGGGTGATTGTTCGGGTTGCGCAGATCACTTACCGTGAACGCTAACCTGGTCTCTCTGTACAGGCATGTGAACTGTCCTCCAAAAACTGGGATCGTAGCATATGTCATGTCAAGCTGGAGGGAGCCCCCAAAGCTTGGCACCCTAGGCTCTAGATAACAACATACCATATTTCGGAGGGATATCGACGACCACTACGTCCATGAGAATGATTTTCGCTGGTATTTGAGCCAGACTTACTACTAAGTCTTTAATCATGCCTATACATTTAACTTTTCTAGAATCGAAAGAATATAAATCTCCATAAGGCCTAGTAATTTCAAGACCCAATTTATCCATAATGGATTTAGGCATTACGTTTTGGGATGCTCCAGAATCAAGCATACAGTTATGGAGTAGTTGGTCGAACAAGGTTACCGTGATATAGAAGGGAGCAATAGTGTCTTTGGCACCTTCGAAATGAGGTCCAAAAACTATGTTCGGCTTGTCGTCTTCTAAGTTAATGACGTCATCTTGGCTTTCATCTTCCGAAAAACTAATGAATTTGGAAAAAAAATTTCTATACATTGGATTTTTTTCCAGCTCGACAAGAGGTATTGGGATCTTGATTTTATTGATTTTGTTTTCCAGATGGAAATTTCCCACAATTTTGTCATTCTCAACGTTTTGGGCTTTGAATCCCTTCTTATCAGCTTTCTTTTGTGGTGAAGGTTTTGTTTTGGTTGCAGGAGATTTCGCTTTCGTTGTTTTGACTGTGATTGTTTCAGATACCTGAGTCTTGGTAGGATGAGGGTATGTTTGGTCGGTTTTTACAGTCTTTTTTTCAACATCTTTTGAAACTATCTCGTCTGTCTCGCTCCTCGGCAAGATATTTTTCTTTTGGGTGATCATAACACTCTTTTTTTTGGGCCTTAGATTGTACTTCTGTTGAAGCTCTACCATTATACCATCAGCGATACCCTAGTAGGTCAAATCTTCATAAGTATTATCGTTTAGGTCATTTTCCAATCTATTTTCCTTATTTAAGAATTTTTCATAATCTTGTCTTGATAAATATGGTTGTGGCTCATCATCACCCAGATTGTTTATCTCTTCCTCGAATTCATCGAGATCTTCTAAGTCTTCCTCTCCAATGAATTTTTCACTCTTGAAGGGAGTTGGGATTTTCTGATCCTCATTCTTAATCTGTCTTTGTGGGATTTGAGGATTGGGATTCCTTCTGAAATCCTTTCTGGGAAAATGGTCGTTTTTAGTCTTCTCTAATTCCATTTTCGAATCTTATTAGACAGTTCTTTAATTATCCTAGCCATGTCATCTATTTTGTCTCCCGAAGATCTTCCCGACCCTAAAGATCCTCCTTGTTCTCTGTATCTTTTGTTTTCTTTGTTCCCAGCCTCTATTTCAGCTTTTAGCTTTCCTGAAGCCATCATGTTTGATTCGATTTCTAGGGCATCATCTTGCATCTTGGTGAGGTCTACTGATCTCCTCTCTCTCAATAGTAAGGCGAAATCAGGGTCGAAAGCTCCAGCGAAAGTTACTTTCGCTACAGGCTGAGAACGTTTGACCTCGATGGGAATTTTATTATACAATTTATTAAATCTTTGAGGGAATTCAAGAACTGATTCTGAATTTTTCTTTCTAAGAGCCTCGAACTCCGTCAGATAATAGAGGTGATCTTTTCTTTCCCCCCATTGCCTGATGAAAGAACTTTCGAGTTCATCGTATGACCTTAAAGATCTCGTTGCTAAGCCTCGGAACCAGGTTCTAACCTACCCTTCGAAAGTTTGTACTAAGAGTCTAGAGTAGACATCTTCGTGTTCAAGTCCTAGGACATCGACGAATTGGTCAAAGAAATTAATGTGCTCCTGTGCTGTTAAATCGCCTTCCCCTATAAATTTTGGGAGATTTTTCATGTAATTCTCTGGAAGGTCATGTGGAGGAACCTGGAGGACAAGAGGGCCATATCTGGAATCCACCTTAGAAAAAAATCCAGGGAAGGGTACTTGGCCACCTGCGGCACCAACTACAGCACCGCCTCCAGCCCCCGCACCTCCGTGTGCAGCCATTGATAGATTTGAGATTGAAACTAGGGTTGTACTTGAATGTGACAAGAAGGTTGTGGGGAACTGATCGTCAAAGAATAGGAAATTGGAAAAAGAAGGCCCAAGAAGAACAGAAATTGTTTCTCCAGGCTTGTAAGACAAATATATTGGAGAAATGATGGGGTTTAAATCAGGATACACAGGACATTTGTCGAAGCATTCGGCAGTAGAAGTGTGGACTTCGGGAAAAGAGCATGTATTGATCGACAAGGTGAGGGAGAGGGATCTCTCAAGTTTTCATCTGACTTTCAACCATGAAGAATTTGGTTGACAGATGACATGTGTCGGTGAAATGATTTGTCTGAGAGATCTTCTTGATTTTAAAATTTTTTCCGGATCAGAAACTGGTGAAGTCTGTTTGTCGTCCGGGTTCTTTCTGGTGTTCTTTCAGCTAGAAGCCAGTTTGAAAAATGTGGAGTTGCCAAGTGAAAGATAAAAGTAGCCTTAGAAGGTTTTTCGATCTTTGTTCACTATCAAAGAAAGAAAGTGTCAATGTCGTTCTTCCCAGGGAAAAGATTTGTTTCTTCGTTCCCCGGCAACAGCGCCAAAAAGATGTTGTTCCTGAGTTTATACTTTAAGGCTCTAAAGTATACCATCAAGGCATCCAAAAAAGGTAGAGATAATTAATCTTTAAAAAAGAAAAAGTTTAAAGGAAACTGAGATCACAGTTGATTCCTTAACTCTCTCTGTCTAGCTTCCCATTGTTCTTGAATGCTAATATTCCTTTCAATTGCAGCCCATGATCTTTCAAGTTCTACCCGTGGATTTGTTGTTTGTAAGATGGTATTGAATAGGTTTAACACAATGCTTGTTTGATCTGATAGACTGGGTTCTATATTTGGTTGTCTGGTAACTGGAACAGTCATGAAAGCTGAGGGTTTCTTTTTTGTAAATCAAGAATATTTTCGAGGGTCGCAAATTTTTGGTTCAAAATTATAAAAATAGAACTTCTAATTTATGAATTAATAGTATAACAGAAATAAAGGTCTTTTCTAGTATCTGAGTTAAATTTTAAAGGAGACAGTGGACGGAATGAAGAAAAAGGAAACATGTAGTTGTATAACAAAAATGATGCATCAATTTAAGAAGAATCTCATTTTAAGTTAATACAAGAAAATGGATAATAACTTTGCAAAAGCATACAGTTTCAGAGTCCTAAAACGTTCATAGGTCTTATATCCGCTGAAAGCTGATACAGAGGAAAAACTGCAAATGATTAGATAATCTGATTGTTTTAATTACTATAATAGAAATTACCACACGAAACACTTCAAACGAAAGTATGGAAATAAAAAATAGAATGACAAAGAAACACATAACTCAAGCTTGAGCAGATCTGGAATCTTCAATCTATATTGTATTAATTCAAGCAAAACAAATTTATTTCTTTACAATCCCTCCAGAAAAAATCCTTTTCTTAGTTTTGAAAAATTACATTTATACAAAACCACCAATCTTAGGACGGTTGGTGAGTTCCTAATTCTTAGAGACTAACTATTTGTTAAAAAGTAGATCCAAAACCGTTTTCATGATCTTCTTCATTTTTCCATTTTCTAGGAAGTAAAGCCCTTCCAAATAATACTTTCACTTCGCCGATGACTCCTTCTTTGGTGCCATGACTTTGTATTGGAAAGAAAACCTGTCACAGAAGAGAGGTGTGAAAGCTTGGTTGTATTATCCTATTTATGATAGAAAAAGTGAGAATAAGTTTCAAAGCACAGACCTCTAGCTTTCTTTTAACTCATTTTATGGTGAAAGTACTAACACAGATGTCAAGAATTTAATACCTTTAATGCGGAGAATATCTCTAAGATACGCATTTGTGTCGCGAAAATCACGATCTATCCGTTATTAATGTGGCCGTATTTCAGCAATTCTAAAATCAACGTTCAAAAAACTTCTTTTGATGGAGGCCGAAAAGAAAGTACTTAACAGGTTTAATTACCATTAAATGTATTTTTAAAATGAAGTTAGTTCTCTTTAAAATTCGGTATTGAGTCGGGACTTCGCGTTTTGGGGTTTCGGGGATCGCGGTTACATGAGGTATGTCACCTCTAAACCCTGAATCTCAAAATCGCGATGAGATTAGATTTAAGCCTTAACTTCTATATTGAGTCAGGACTTCGCATTTCGAGGTTTCGGGGATCGCGGCTACATGAGGTATGTCACCACTAAACCCTGAATCCCAAAATTGCAGTGAGAACAGTTTTAAAACTTAACTTCAAAATTGAGTCGCGACTTCGCGTTTCGGGGTTTCGGGGATCGCGGCTACATGAGATATGTCACCATTAAACCCCAAATCCCGAAATCGCGGTGAGACTAGATTTAAAATAATTGGGATCAAGACTGATTTTCACTTCTTTCGAGAAATCGGGAATCGATATTTCGCGATTCAAAATGAATTGAAGAGATATTGTTCTGAGTAAACCCCGAATCCCAAAAGGTTAAAAAAATGATTAATTAACTCCTTTGGGGTTTTAATTTATCACAATTTGAAGTACTTTACAGAACGTGCATCTAAACTTTAATGACATTTGAGCTTTCTATCTTTAATTATAACGAAGAAATTTAAAATTTTCGGGACTTCAGTACCGGTCTTTTGGACTGATAGTGAGGATTATACCTTATAAAAAACTAAATCACGAAAGAGGAAAAATTTAGTTTTCAAGGTGAAAAATTTCAAACCTAGCTTCAACAAGCCACATGAGGAGGTTCGTGGAGTGGAGGAAACCACTCAAGCAAAGCCATCCATCAGAATTGGCAGAAAGCGCACCACGGAAGTTGACAGATTGAGACTAGATGATGCACAGAATGTAGGAGCCCCTACTTCACAACGTAGATAGAGGTAGTCTCCTGATCGATTTGTTGGATACATGGCTCTCATGAGAAAATGTATTGTGACTGAACCATTGATTCGGATTATTTTCGGTATGAAATGAGAGCGGAGATATAATAAAGAAATGCACAGAGATATCGTGTATATCCAATAATATAACAGAAATATATCAGAGATGCAACCATAAACACAGATATACAATAATACATGATTTCTATTAATGAAAGAAATGTACAGAGACTGTAAAAATACAGAGTGAAAGACTCGCTAGAATGGTGGCAA
>JASDQU010249300.1:2533-16437 GCA_032191745.1 Picea mariana | reverse complement strand
CCCTAAGTCAACTCATGTCTCCTCAAAATCACCAAAAAGGTAATTTAATGTTCACTTTAGCCAAAAGTGACATAATGCACTTTAACCAAAGTCAAAGTACAAATAGACATAAAGTACTAGGACAAAGTGCCAAATGACTTTCCCACATGTGCTAAGGAGGGAAAACACATGGGGATCACCTCCTCAGGTACTAAACTCAACAGCCGTGGAGGAAGGTTTGATCACAACACTATGCGAGTGTTGACCTCATTTCGTATTGTATTCCTTACCTTTAATCTTTGCTTCAGACAAGTTACAAGTGATAGCTCTAAAGGAGCTATTGTGATGATTGTTCGTGCTATTGAATTATATTATCAAAAGGATATTACTCTTGCTTGTTGTTTTGTTGACCTTGTTCCAGGTCACAGGTAATATCCCTGAGGAAGCTATAGTGAAGGTTGCAGAAGGCAGCATACTAAAGGAGAAACCATAAATGAAGCAATCATCATTGGAAATGAAGAAAATGGTTTATATAAGCTAAAGGGTCACTCAGAGACTGCCATGACCCATGCCATTGAAAACTCATGCGAACTTTGCATAGAAGATTAGCTCACATCAACTACAAGGCGCTACCATACATATGCAAAGCTGTCACAGGTTTATCATAACTCAAGGTTGATCAGGAAGGCATATGCAATGGATGTGCGCAAGGGAAGAATATCAAGAACCCTTTTCCAAAGAGGGACAGTAAAGCAGAAGGAGTCCTAGAACTCATTCATTCAGATGTGTGTGGCCCAATGCCATCATCCTCCATTAGTGGGTATATTGGGATCAAGAGGGAACTCACTACTCCCTATAATCCTCAATAGAACTGTGTAGTTGAAAGGAAGAAC
Source organism: Picea mariana (assembly GCA_032191745.1). Classification (NCBI taxonomy): domain Eukaryota; kingdom Viridiplantae; phylum Streptophyta; class Pinopsida; order Pinales; family Pinaceae; genus Picea; species Picea mariana. Next base: position 15,565 of record JASDQU010249300.1, on the reverse strand, counting down.
AGAACGATTATGGAAGCTGTGAAGACCATGATCCATGATCAAGATCTCCCTATGTTCTTATGGGCAGAAGCAGCAATGGCAGCTGTTTATGTGTAGAACCGATTATCCCATAGCGCACTTGGGTTCAAGACCCCAGAAGAGATGTTCACCGGAAAGAAACCAGAGGTAAGCCATCTCAAAATATTTGGCTGCCCAGTCTTCATACACATTCCGAAAGAGAAGATAAACAAGCTGGAACCCTCGGGAAAGAAGGGAATATTTGTGGGATACTGTGAGGTCTCCAAGGCCTTCAGAATTTATATACCAGGTCACCGCCACATTGAGATCGGCAGGGACATGACCTTTGATGAAGATACAACGCTCAAGAAATCAAGAAGATGCCAGTTTTAAGAAGTGTATGAAGAGGAACCCGTAATCCCCAGATTTGTAGAATCAATGAGGGAGGTTCCCAGAGCTGCAAAACCAATGAGGGAAGTCGTAACTTCCCCTGACAAGGAAGTTTTTGAAGACCATGATGTAACAGAAGTTCAAGAACCTCCTCAAATGACTTTCTCCCATAAAAGAAAGCCTGCTTGGGCAAGAGAACTTATTCAAGATGGAGAGAAATATGGTGTTCTCGAAGGAACCACAAGACAGGTGAAAAGACCAAAGCCATTCTCCAGTTATACGACTTTGATGTATGATCTCCTAGAAGAGGAGCCTACCTGCTTTGAAGAAGCCATTCAGAAAAAGGAATGGGCAGATGCCATGACAACAGAATACCAATCCGTAATAAAGAACGATGTATGGGAAATAGTTCCCAGATCGAAGAGTAAGGATGTGGTATCGTTAAAATGGCTCTTCAAAATAAAACATGCTGTTGATGGAAGTATTGAGAAGTATAAAGCAAGATTTGTCGCTCGTGGCTTTTCTCAAAAAGAAGGCATTGACTATGAAGAGACATTCGCTCCTGTAGCCAGATACACTTCGATCAAAACCATCATAGCCCTTGCAGCTAAGATGAAGTGGAAGTTGCACTAGATGGATGTAAAGACAGCCTTCCTAAATGGTGTCATCGAAGAGGAAGTGTATATAGAGCAACCTCAAGGATTTGAAGTTGAAGACAAGAAGTCTCATGTCTGCATATTGAAGAAAGCCTTATACGGATTGAAGCAAGCTCCCAGAGCTTGGTATGGCCGTACAGACAGTTTCTTGACGAGCTTAGGCTTTACCAAGAGTAAAGCAGACTCTAACCTCTACTTCAAGGTTATGAACGATGAGCCAGTAATATTATTACTATATGTGGATGACTTATTCTTAACCGGAGAAGAAAAACTCATCACTGAATGTAAGAAGAGACTTGCCTCAGAATTTGAGATGAAAGACCTTGGCCTAATGCATTATTTCTTAGGTCTTGAGGTATGGTAGAGTCTAGAGAGGATCTTCCTTAACCAAGGGAAGTATGCAGTCGAAATCCTGAAGAGATTTGACATGTTGGAATGCAAGCCCATGAATACACCCATGGAAGCGAAGTTGAAGCTGTTGGTCGACACTTCGTCAGAATTGATTGATGCCACCTTGTACAGACAGATTATTGAATCACTTATGTACCTGACGAACACCAGACCAGACATCTGTTCTGCCGTGAACACGTTGAGTCAATTTCTGGTAGAGCCCAGACATGTTCACCTAGTGGTTGCAAAACATGTGATGAGGTACCTTAAGGGTACATTAGATTATGGTCTCAGCTACGATAGAGATCATAATTTCACATTGAGTGGATACATTGATTCAGATTGGGCAAGAAGCGTTGCTGATAGAAAAAGCACTTCAGGATGCTGTTTCAGTTTGGGATTAGCCATGATCTCGTGGCAGAGTAGGAAGCAATCTAGTATTGCTCTCAGCACAGCGGAAGTAGAGTACATTGCCGCATGTTCTGCTAGCTGTGAAGCTATATGGCTTCGAAAGTTGTTGACCAGTTTATTTGACCTAGAGATGGAAGCGACCACGATCCTATGTGACAACCAGAGCTGCATACAGATGACAAAGAACCCTGTATTCCATGACAGGTTGAATCACATAAAGATTCGCTATCATTACATCCGTGACATGGTGCAGAGAGGAGCCTTAAAGCTCCAGTACGTTAGCACGGATGAACAGGTTGCTGATGTGTTGACCAAGCCTCTATATCTCGTGTAAAGTTTGAGCACTTTCGAGATAAGCTTGGTATAGTCCGAAAGGACCCTCCCTGAAAGGGGGAGTAGTTGCTGTGATGATATATTCCTTGCTTCTGACCTAGTTGTTGGACGTAAAGCAAGATGATGTGTTACTTGCTTCCGGCTGAATGGCTGTGACGTAAAGCAAGATGATGTGTTCCTTGCTTTCGGCCGAATGGCTGTGACGTAAAGCAAGATGATGAGTACCTTGCTTCCGACCTTATGGTTGCGACGTAAAGCAAGATGATGTGTGACTAGTACTCTGCTTCCGGCCGAATGGCTGTGACGTAAAGTAAGTCTAGTACCCTGCTTCCGACCTGATGGTTGTGACGTAAAGCAGGATGTGTACCTTGCTTCCGACCTGATGGTTGTGACGTAAAGCAAGACGATGAGATGTGACTAGCACTGAGCTTCCAGCTTGATAACTGTGACGTAAAGCCAGTGTAGTATTATGATGATGGGCCAGCGTCGTGCTGTGATGATGAGGTATTAGTTTTATACTGATACATATTGATGCAGATGATGATAGCATTCCTTTGAGAATGACAATGCTGCTGATGAAGAAAACTTCCGATGATTTATAGATATGCCAGTAAATGTTCCAAGTTGATATTGACGATACTGTCCTCCTCATGCCACTGATGATGTAGACCTCTCTCTCACCTGATGCTGTTGAAGAATACCCTTCTTGTTAAGGGGGAGTGTTGAAATAATGTAACTGCAAAGTGTATTCTGCTTATTATTGATATATTATTCATAGGATCAATCCCCATTGTGGATTGATCATGTCGGCTATTGTAATAGGACCAAATCCCCTTTTGCGGATTGGTCATAATGTAATTGTAAAAGGCTAAAGAAGAAGTCGGCCCCAGATAATATTAAAGAAGCCCAGATTATAATAAAGGTGGGTTTACCCACCCAGATTGAGAAGTTCGCCCTGCCAGTGAAGAGACACTTCACACGTGCCAGGCTTGTATAAATAAGAAGGCTAGCGCCTCACTTAGACACATTTCACTTGTTCAATTTAAGAGACAAGTTTCGGAGTTGCAGTTGGAGAAGAGAGAGAGAGAGTGGCGCATCTTTAGGAGAGGACTTTTTGTATTGGTTTGAGTTATCTCTTGGCATTGTATTGGCAATCTATAATAAGGAAGTTTTGCAGGGTTTTCTTCCCCTAGAGGGTTTCCCAGGATAAATGTTGTGTCTCTTGTGATTGTGTATTTCTCAGTGATCTTGTTCTTATGTTGGTATTTCTCAGTGATCTTGTTCTTATGTTGCTATTATCTATTGAAATGCAAAGAACTATAATAATGGCATAAACATTAACAGTTTCAGTTTGATCCTTTCCACGATGTCATGAGCTAGCAGGAAACATAAGTGCTGAATTCGACCATGATATATTGTAATGATTAGAGCTATATGAAGCCTTCAGAGAAAACCAATGTTCCATGACAGACCGAAGTACATTGAGATCAAGCATTATATTCTCCGTGATGAAGTCCAGAAAAGAGAAGTGGTTCTCCAATATATCTCCACTGATGAGCAGATAGAAAATATTTTGGTAAAGCCTTTGTCCAAGACGAAAAGTTTGCATACTCAAGAAACAAGCTGGGGCTCGTAGAGACGAATTCCTTATTGAAAAAGGAAGAGATTACTCCCAGGTTGGGAGGGAGCACTAATATGTTATTGATTTATGGATAGTCATTTTTCAGTTTGAAAAATGGTCTAGGATGAGCAGTGCCTTTCCAGTTCGGAAAGTGGTTTGATATTTCTGACGGACATGCATTTTCCAGTTCGGAAAATGGTCTAGATCGGACAATCATTTTTGTAATGAAAATGGTCCGATAGATAGCTGATGTACCATAGACAGTGATTCCCCTTGTGGCTAGTGTGGGGGAATGGTCTACAACAGTCATTCTTCTTGGCAGTCACTCTGAGTAGTGGTCAAGTAGAATGGTCCGCCTCGCTGGGCAGTCATTCTTTCGAAGTTCACAGTTGTGAGCAGTTTCAAAGAGTGGTCTGTTTTGGAGGTTGGTGCAGGACAATCATTTCCTCAGGAAATGGTTCGGACAGTCATTCCTTAGGGTAGACTCATTCTCTCTAGGTTGCACTATGATTAGTGCTGGAAGAATGGCCCAATTAGGTGAATGGTCCAGGTTCAGCAATCGGGGACATGGATTCCCTAGGGCAGACTCATTCTCTCCAGGTTGCATTATGATTAGTGCCGGAGGAATGACCCAGTTAGGTGAATGGTCCAGGCTCAGAAATCAGGGACAATTATTCTTCTATGCTTGAGAAGAATAGTCCAGATAGCCCATAGCCCATGGCTGATTTTTTACCTTCTGAGGGCAGATGCTCTTCCAGATCTCACAGATGTGAGTGGAAGAATGGCCCAGATGACTCAGTTTATATCATGATATTGTTTTATGCAGGTTGATATCAGATGATATGATTGTTGTGGAGACTGTATGTCTCTCGACAGTAGATGTATGCTATTGTGGTGGATGTCTTCCACTGGTTGTGACTATGCATCACTAATTAAGTAGCCGTGTGCTACTTGGTGTGGTTGTGTACCACTGGATAGTAGTTGTGTACTACTATGGATAGACATAGTTGTGTTCTATTGAATGGCATTGTTCTGACTGCCATGAAGACTATCGGTAGTGTTGGAAATGATTATCAGCTAGATGGATAGTCAGTGTGCTGGTGGACAGACATTCTCCGGGCGGAAAATGGTCAAGGACATTTATTCTTGTAGGACGTATGTTTGGATTAGAAGAATAGTCCTTGTAGCCCATGGCGTGGCTTCCAACATCTGTTGGAATAGTTATTCTTCTAGGACATATGTCCGGATTGGAAGAATGATTCTTATCACTCTGTGGAGTGAGTGACTTATCCAACATCATGCCTAATTACTCAGATGGAGTATGACTTTGAGAGATGATACAGTTGATGCTATCAGATGCTACTGATAGTGATGATGGTGCTCATGATTTGATCATGATATAGCCTCTGTGGCTATGGTGATACTACCCATTGAATGATATGTTTGTGCTCAAGACCATTACCTTTAAATACCTCCCTAGCTAGGAGGGAGTGTTAATATTATGGTAGTTGTGAGAGGTATTAAACCTCCACGTGTAACCCTGACAAGAAGAGAATATTCCAAAAAGCAAGAAGAAACCCTAAAGCATTGGACATAACCCTAGAAGACAAGTCGGCTAAAGATATTAATTTAATATTGAGTTTTAGCCCCCAGGAAGAGAAGTCGGCCCAGACAGCTAAGAAGGAATAGTATAAATACAGAGCGTTAGAGCTCATTTAGCATACACTCACTTGCAACTACAGAAATTTAGTTGTGCGCAAGTATGGAGAGTCACTGTAGCTGCAGCTACTGCAACTTGTATTTTCGGTTTTAGGCTTGGACTCTCTCTTGGTTATGGTTTGGACTTTTTGCTTGGTATGCTAACTCTGGAGAGTGATACACTACCTTAATTGGCTATTAGGCCTAGGGTTTGCTTCCGAAATTATTCTCTATCAAGGTTAAGGTTCTCGGGGGTGGCTTCGGACTATGGTTGGGTGACAATATTGTTATATTGTCTATGGTGAAACGAGCACACCTACTTTTCTAACACCCACAACCCTTTTGTTGAGAGTATGTGTGTAATCTTCACTCGTGGCCATGTGCTAGCCCACTATGTGGGTAGTTGAGGCCCTTAATGCGTTGTCCTTTGGGTAGTTAAATCCACTTATTGTATTTTATTTGTGTTTTAGGGTAAGGTTGACTTAGTCTCCTCCTTTGGGCTAGCACCTTGACCCTAGTAGAATGGTTTATATACGCCACCTCCATTTCTAAAATCATCTCATTCAAGTGAATTCATTCATTCTTTTGCTTAAGGGCATCTATACCATTTCGCTCTATTTGTGGTGGCTTTCTCTTGGTTATGGTTGAATTATCTTGATACTTGTCTTTGAGTGGGCAAGGCTAAGGAAAGAGTGCAGGGGGCAACGAGGGAGATAGCAGCCAGGTGGGCTAGGCTATCAACTGCAACATTGTAATTCCTCTGATGGGCCATTATTCTAGGACGAGGGCCCATGATTTTATTAATAAAATCAAACTCAGAACTGGTTTTCCCACAAGGGTTTTTCCAGGGGTGTTTTACTCGGATCTCGTGTGCAAATGTGATTGGTTTCTGTGTTGATTTTGCTTCCGTTTTATTCTTGGTTAAACCTGGCTGTGCAGTTAATCAACAATGTGTTTTTATTGCTGAGTTAATTGTCGTGGTGCTAGGTTCTGAAAAGTTAACATGGTATCAGAGTTGGGACCCTGAAGAGTGGCATTGAAGACTTTGGCACAAGGATTTGCAGGGATTGCAGGGGTTTTGCTCGGAAAAATGAAGGGGAGATGGAAAGAAGGACACGAGCAAAGTGAAATGCTTTGCATGTCATAAGACTGGCCACTATGCAAGCCAATGTCCCAACAAGAAGAAGGAGGCACAGGTAGCAACATCAACATCTACTGAGATAGATGAGTTTGCAGAGAAATTCGAGGAGGAATTTTCTCTGGTGTCTTTTCTTTCGAGCAACAGTTTTGCAGAGTTGGAGGACATTGGGGCATGGTTCGTGGATAGTGGATCATCTCGCCATGTAATGGGAATGAGGTCAATGTTCCTTAGTGTTTTAGAGAAATACTCAGACTTCTATGTGAAGAGTGGGATGCATACTGTGCATGCAGTGAAAGGGGTTGGATGTGTTAGATTCTAGCTAGAGTCAGTAGTTTCTCTGGAGCTGGCAGGAGTGATGTATGTCTCAGAGCTGAAGGTAAATTTTCTCTTAGTATCAGCCTTGGAGGACATGGAGTATGCAGTTACGTTCGAGGATGGATAGGTACTCATACGTTCAGAGGGAGCAAATACCCAGGATGCAGTAGTGACGCTTGGCATCAGGGAGTTTATGATATACAGGGTGCTGGGACATCCTGTAGTGGGGTCCAAGGGGATCTTGGATCATAGATCAGATCAAAGTGCAATGGAGGTAGAAGGAGGGTCTTCCAGTTCAGAGGGAGCAATTACAACAACAACAGATTTGATGGGGTCAAAGATTGATCCAGGAAGAGGTTCTTTTAGAAGTACCTTCCTCGCTAAGAGGGAGTGTTAGCTTTTGGGGTAGCTCGGATAGGTACTTCCGCATTGGCGGTGCTTGGCATGTGGAGGTGTCCGAGTGACACTGTCCAGATTGTTAAAGTGGCTTTTATGTAATGACTTAAAGTGACTTTGTATGAAGTTCAGTGACTTAAGTGATTTAAGTCATCTCAACGAGAGATTAAGTCACAGTCGTTGATCTCAAGAGATCAAGATCAAATCTTGATCGTTGATCACTTTGGAGATAGGGTTTTAGTCATTAGGAGTTATAAAAGCAGATCTAAGGAGAGTGAGAGGCACAAAATGAGTGCATAGGAGTAAGAGGGAGTCTTGCTTATGTACTTGTGTCTGAGTGGGCAGGGCTGAGGAAAGAGTGCAGGGGGCAGCGAGGGAGATAGCAGCCAGGTGGGCTAGGCTATAAGCTGCAACATTGTAATTCCTCTGATGGGCCATTATCCTAGGACGAAAGCCCAGGATTTTATTAATAAAATCAAACTCAGAACTGGTTTTCCCGCAAGGGTTTTTCCAGGGGTGTTTTACCCGAATTTAGTGTGCAAATATGATTGGTTTCTGTGCTGATTTCTGGTTAAACCCAGCTGTGCAGTTAATCAATAGTGTTTTTATTGCTGAGTTAATTGTCGTGGTGCTAGGTTCTGAAAAGTTAACAAACTGATGGTATGTGAACATCTTCTTGTGATCTCTGTTAAGTTCTGTTACATTGTTGCAATTGCCAATTTCTTCTTGTTGGATTAGGGTTTGTTAAAGAGATCACCATAGATCTACTATCCCTTATGATGTCAACATGGTATCATAGTTAGTCTGACTCTTTCTTCCTTATCCAACACTACTTTAAGGCTATTTTACAGATCTGAAATTAGGGTTTCAGTACTATTTTAAGGCTGCAACAGATCTAAAATTACGGTTTTTGGCTCCCTAATTTTTGGACAGCAACCATTTTTTTGTGTTTTTTTCCCTTATCTTCATCAATGAACTATTCCTTGGCTGTTTTTTTTTTGGTCTTTTGGCAATTTAAGGGAAGGTTCTTCAGTTTTGTGCCCCCTTTTTTGGGCAATGCACTCCCTTTCCCCCTTATTTTCAGTTGAAGATTATTGCAGATTTTTCAGGGCAGCACTGGTAATGTGTAATCCATGGATGGAAAATGGTCCAAACTCAGAGGGAATCTTCATGATCCGGGAATAGGAACAAATCTTCTTTCTCTATATGACATCACTCAGACCAACAAAAGGTGGTGTTTTGGCCAGATCGATGGGTTATCAAGGACACAAATGATGATTGCTTCCGATTATTGTGACGAATCTGATCATAAGTATAAGTTGGGGAAATATTCATCCCCTTCAAAATGAAGTGAATTCTCCACAATGGTTGCCAACACTGACAAGACCAACAAACTATTGCATCAACACTTGGGTCATATCAACTTTGGCACCTTATGTTATATGAATTGTCTAAGGATGGCAGATGGCCTTTCATTGATTCAACCACCTAATGGTGTTTGTGAAGAATGCATGCTAGGAGAACATCATCATGATTCCTTTCCCAAAAGTATAGTGGGGCAAGTTGCTCGCCCTCTTGCATTTGTTCATGGTGATATTTGCAGGCCTATGGCCACTCATCTTGGTGGGGCTCAATATCTCCTCACCTTCATTTATGATTTATGTTGCTTTCTTTGGATACTATTCAATACAAGGATGGAGCTCGTGGGAGATTCAAGGAATTTAACTCTTTGGTGGAAAATCACAACAATCACAGGATCAAATCTATCGGGATTGATCGTGGAGATAGACACGTTGGTGATGGCTTTCATTCATTTATCACATCTCATGGCATTATTTGGCAAAAGCATGTCCCTTAGAAAGATGAAGTGGTGCATTGAAGAAGTAGAACCATTGTGGAAATGGCTCACTATATATTGCATTTTGATTAGAAGGAGCTTAAGTTTTGTTGAGAAGCAACGTTTTGTGCACCTTATATCATTAATCAGACACCTACTTGAGATGCTCGACATATGACTCCTTTTGAGAAATGGTATGGTTCAAACCCCGTGTTGTGCATTTTAAAGTCTTTGAATCTCATTCATGGGCCCATATTCCCAAAGAAAATTGCAACATGTTACAACCTACAAGCCAACACTACATCCTAGTGGGCTATAGTGAAACTTCCAAGGCATATTGCTTGTATGATCCCCAACAAGTGACTGAAAGGTGGGATGTTGTCTTTGAGGAGGTTCTTTCCCATGGTCCATCGAGATCTCACCCCACTCTTATTGCATAAGATTCACCTCCAATTGCCTTGGTGGATCTTTCTCTTTCAAGACTTGATGATCCTTCTCTTTTGGGTGATTCTTCTAGCACCTCCTCTTTAGTGACTCAATCAACAATTCATGATGAGGCCCGTATTGATGACTTGTCTGGTATTACTAGCATTGAAGTCTCTTCTATTTATGTGGCTCCCTCCTATCTCTTATTGGTTGAGCTACCTTGTCACAGTGTTACTACAAAACTCTTTGTTTATGCTTCCCCACTGGCTAGGTAATGATCGATGCCTAAGTGGGCCACATCTACTCTACAAGATGTTATTCCACACCTTCCCCTTGAAGGAGAATTCAGATGTCGATAAAGGCCCCATATTTCACAGGCTCTTGTTTTCAAGGCTGATGTTGATCCTACTACTTTCAATCAGGCAAAAAACTCCTATGGCTGCCAAATATGTTGCTCTAATGAAAAATCAAACTTGGGATCTAGTCCTCTTACCCAAGGGTAAGAATTTGGTTGGTTGCAAATGGGTTTATAAAGCCAAGAATGATGCATATGGAAGGGTCGAGAAACAAAAAGAAAGAAGGCATTGAATATTTAGAGACTTTTTCTCTAGTTGCTTGTATGGACTCTATTCAGATGATTCTATATGCGACCACAAAATTTGTTGCCCAAAAATGTAAATTCCGAAGCACCTAGGTGAAGACTCGTGGAACTAAAAGGTTGGCCACTGTCACCTCACCAAGTCTCTTTTGCACTTTAGACCAAGGGTGTGACAATTTTTCAAACGACACTTCAATGCATTTGATTTTAGATCTAAAAATTACTTCCAAGTGACCTCAAATAGTAAACTAGGGTTGTTATCACTGAATAATTTTACACTGAAATTATGACAAAAAATTACAGTGGAAACATAAGGATAAGAGAGGAAACATCCATGCACAAGAGACACAAACAATTCTACTCTGTAAAATTTATGATTGAGAATTTTTGAGGACAAAAACAGTCCTCCCGACAAATTACAAATTCAACAAAATCCCGAAAATGTTTGAACTTGCAAACCTGGTACAAACCCTAGCTGGCTGAAACCTGTACGACTTGCTGACGTCAACCGTACAGACTGTACAGACCGTACAAACTGTTCGTACCACACGTCTGACTATCCTTCCTCAATAGAAAATCAGAAAACAGAATGTCCAAAAATCCTAGGTCAGATTTCACAAAGTGAAGATTTCCTTTGTTGAAATTTTGCCTCCCAATCTCCTTGGCACAAGTGCTCACTCAATTATGCCAACTCCATAATGTCACAATGAGATGTGATAATGATCCTCACATTGCCTCTCCTTTTATAGGAGTCCAAAGTGAGTTTAGAAGCCCTTAACTTACTTTAAGGAGCCCTTCACTAAACTCAACATTAAATTAGAATTGTTTATTCCTCCATATGCGTGTGAAACCCCAACATGTGGTTGTGAAGCCCCAACTCAATATACAAGGGGTTTTCACCAAAATAAAACATGTAATGTGAGTGCCGTCAAAGATTCCGACATGCTTGACACCAAGGCCAATGTTACAAAAGCATACCTCCCGATTTTACAAAAACATCAACACTCCCTCTTAGCAAGGGAGGTATTCCATCCACCATTACTTGTAAGTAGATCTGTCTCCCACACTGGAAGTGGCTCTGCCTCTGATACTAGATCCGCTACCACAACTGCTCCCACTGAAACAGTAGCAATTCCTGCTGAATGAGATGGACCCTTCTTGGAAGACACCCTGCTCCTAGAAGCCTCCCGCTTTTGATCTTCTTGCCTGGCTTCCTCAACCCATGACACCCTCCTGACAGTCTTGGAAGACTCCTCTCTCCCACATGAACCTGAAGGTTGACTTCCTCTGGACGACTGACTCTCCCTCTGAGCTTGTCGACTCCCTCTGAAGTCTAATTTCCTCTTGACAGACTTGGAAGGCTCTTCCTTCCCACTGAATCCTGAAGGCTGACTCCCTTTGAAGTCTGACTCCCTATGAGTCTATACAACCTTCGGAGCTGGAGCTACTCCTTGTCCTCTGTCACTTTGCTGCTGCTTGCCATTGCTTGCATAGGATGGCCCTTTAGCATATATAGGTTGCTCTCTTTAACTCCAAGAACCACTGCTGTGTCTGAGCTAGATCCTTTGGGCATGAACAACAATTATCCATCTCGGAATAAAACTGCATAGCCCTTCTCCTCAATCTTTGAGACTGAGAGCACACTCTTCCTGAGTTTTGGCACCCATAGCACATTTATCACTTGCAACACATCTCCTAACTCCATTCGGAATGACACTGTTCCAGATCCCTGCACTGCATGCTTGGTACACATACAAATATGAGTTAGACTCTGTGAAGCTCTCAAACAAATCGTATGCTCCTGTCATATGACATGTGGCTCCACTATCCACAAACCAAGTCCCAGTATCGGAAACTCCACCAGAAAGGGCAGAGACCAATAAGAACTCCCTCTAAAGCCTCTCTGCAACCACATCCACCTTTGCTGATGATGCCTGCTGCTTTCTACTCCCTTTCTTCTGTTGTGGACAATGTGAAGCATAGTGACCTAGCGTATGACAAGCAAAACACTTGACCTTGCTAAGGTCCTTCTTCTTCCTCTGCTCTGGAGATGCCTCTCTCCGTGGAGAACCGTTTCTTCTACCCTTTCTAGCACGAGCAACTAGGGCCAGGTTTTCATCATCACTACCTTTTTGCTTGCCATTCATGGACTCTATCCGAGCCTCCTCCTGGATGCAATCGATCCACAGTCTGTCAAATGGTGGCAACTTCTCTCGTGCACAAATTCCCCGCACAAATGGTTCCCAAGACCCGAAAAACCATTCAATTCCACATTCACCAACTTTTTGTCATCAACTTCCTCACCAATGGTTGCAAGTTGATCACGAATCTGAGTGATCCTCATGAGGTAGGTAGCAATTGTATATGAAATGGACATCTCAATAGATTGGAGCTGGTGCCTCCAAATCAACTTCCGGTTAGAATTCCCGCTTTGGTACAAGCCCACCAAAGCCTCATACATTTCTTTGGTTGTCTTCTTCTCGGAAATATGAGGGATCAAGCGATCCTTCACAGAATCCAACAACACCCGCTTGGCCTTCACTTCCCTCTTCCTACGGGCTGCCAATTCCTGCGGATCATTTGGATCTGGAATCACCATCTCAACATACCCTTTGAGATCATTCTTTTCCAAGAGCAAAAGGAGCCTAGCCTTCCAGGCCCGGAAATTAGTGCCCCCCTCCAACCTGTCCTCCACTCTAAGAGTGCTCACCATTGTGACTTGCCCAGAACAAAAAAATTTGCTGCAACAAAAATCTGTAGTAACACCAGTCTCTAGCAGCTTGTGTCTCAAGAGATGACTTTCTCTCTCTCTAGAGCCTATGC
>JASDQU010249299.1:0-12551 GCA_032191745.1 Picea mariana | reverse complement strand
CACAGGAAAACTACAAAAGAATCGAGGGAGAATCCTGTCCACTGATGAAGATTTTGGGACAAACCAGGACCGTCAGATCTATAAGTTACTAGAAGTTTAATCGAGGAATCTCACTTCGGGAGAATTGGGAAGTGGAAGCAAAATAAACCAAAGTCCTGAATGCTGAAATGAATCTAGACCATTGATCTAGAATCGATCACATCCATTGGATCATGGATTCACGAGATACCGAAACAACTGAAATCCTGACAACCATTGGATCATGTTAGGCTTTTCGCATCAAAGAAGGATCATTAGATGAAGTCAATATGTTAGAGGTTTAGTTGGTGAATCTCAATTCAGGAGATTTGGGAAATGTGAGCATATAACCCGAAGTCTCGAAGGCCGAAATGAACTGATCATAGCCGTTGGATCAAGGATTCACGAGATCTTGAAACAACTAAAATAATGACACCATTGGATCATGTTAGGATGTTCATGTCAAAGAAGGATCGTTATATGAATTCAATATGCTCAAGGTTTAGTTGACAAATCTCACTTCGGGATATTTGGGATATGGAAGCATATAACCCAAACTCTCAAAGTCTGAAATGAACTGATCATAATCATTGGATCAAGGATTTAGATGAACCTATGACCGTTAGATCTAGGAGGTTGACATGTTCCACATCAGGATATCCATGTCAACATACCAAGTCATCAAGGACATGTGGAGCAATCATATTGTGACAAGTGTATAGGTTCAGTTGGCACTTTAGGTTATGTAAGTCATGAATATAGGTGACACGTGGTAACCACTTGGCCAGTTCTAAGTCAACCCTGATGTTAGCAAGTTACATCACTCTGGGAGTTTGTCCTTTGGGGGAAACCAATAAATACTTGAAGCATCGAAGGCAGAATTCAATGTAAATTGTTGATATAAGATCCTCTGGATTCTCACATGACCATTAGATCAAAACATGATGTAAGCAGTCCCATGTTGACCACTTCGCTGCTGACCAACTACGGGGGAAATTGGAATAACAATTACCCAGACCTATGAACTCTTGAAGTGAATGAGAACTGTCCACTCAACGACATATCAAGTCATGGCTTTCAATTTGTATGAAACATATGGACAAGCTAGGATCGTCCATCTATGAAAGAGAGAATATCGATCATCTGATCTACTTCAGCGAAATGTAACTCTAGAAGGTTGAAATATTGTAGAAGTTGGAAGTGCCAAATTCCCAAAGTGAACGAGAACCATCCACTCAACTACATATCAAGTCATGGACTTCAATGTTTTTGAAACATCTGGACAAGCCAGGATCTACTTTGGTGAAATTTACTCCGGAAGGTTGAAACTTTGTAGAGGCTAGAAGTCCCGAAGTAAATAATGGCCGTCCATCATAATGTTTGATTAAGTCATAGCCATTGGATTAAGGAGTGGAAGGATAGTGTAAGGATAAAAGATAACCATTGAGTTGGTTCCGGGAATCATGCTAACCATTAGATCCATCCTTGTGAGAGGTAACTAATTCAGGGAGTTGAAACTCCAGAAGATTGGATGAGAGAGAATTCACCCAAAGGCCAAAGTACCAGAGGAATAGGTTCCAGCCCTCAATCATAGTTTACAGACACATAATACAAGAGGCGCTGGGAACATTGCATAATTAAAAAGATCATGGTGATGTGCATGTGGTCACATGTAAATGGTTTGAAGGAAGTTCCTCAACAAGATTTGATTTATGAAATATTTGCAGAGACATGGAATCGAGTTAAACAAAATCGATCCATACCTATGATCGATTTATGAAAATCACACTCACTAAACTAAAAGCATTCAAAATAATGTTTGAATAATAACATAGATTATTTTTAATTTAAAATAAATAGGTGCGATGGTCCAAACAAAGGGACACGAAGCTTCATAGCTCACACTAGTTGGAAGAGTATATAAAAAAGAAAGAATAGTGAGATGAAGGTGTCTCTATAGTCCAGATCAGAAGATCAAAATAATAGTAGAGTCCAAGAAGAAGAAATGATTATTCTTATGAAGTAAGGGTGGAAGGGAGGAGCATAGAAGGATTCATATCCTTTATTTAATGGAGGTTGTGCTTTCTGGGTTGGTTCCCTAAAGATAAGGGAGTTGGTGATTCCTAGGGTTGGTTCCCTAAAGACAAGGGAGTTGGTACTTCCTAGGGTTGGAAGGGGATTTGTGTCTCCTAGAGTTGGTGCTCTAAAAAGGATTGGTGTCCTTCACTATTATTCGTAAAATCCTTGTAATTCATATTAATTATATTTATATAATTGATTTTACAAACAAGTCCATTGTTGATATATTATGGTAATAAAAAAATAGAAAAGTAACTGCTAATTGTTGAAAAAGGGTAATACTGATTCACCCCCCCTCTCAGTATTCCAACACCTCTCACCTATGGGTTCATGTAGTTTTCCATTCGCTAGGTCTAATCCCAAAGGCCTGGTATATACACGAGGAGGCCAGAAGACAAATGAACTATTGGCAGACCTTACAAAACCAAATTTTCAAGGATTTCTCCTTTACAAGTAAGTACCATGATCTCAACACAGTCCTTCAAAGAATCATGGTAGTGCTTTTTACTGACATTTTCAAAATGAGATCAAGTCCAATAGTATGTGTTGACCATGTTCATTTGCTTCAGTCTAGTTTGGGTTTTGAAATTGATAAGATGCATGTACCTTGTTGTAAAGTTGAGAAAGACCTGGAAAAACCTGATGACTTAGAAGAGATTAGAAATTTAAACATTAAAGAAACATAAGGTAATAGAGAGATTCATGATACTATAACTAATCACACCTATAGCTCCTATAATCATGCACTAAAGTTGCATACAATTAATATAGGGAGTGAAAATATTCCTAAGATGGCTTCTATAGGAGACTACTGGGATGATACAACTATGAATGAAGTACACACCTTGTTGCGGGAGTATGAGGACTTGTTTCCGAAAACGTTCTTAGAACTGAAAGGTATAAAAGGAGCCATGGGAGAAACGAAAATTGAGTTGAAACCCAACTCAAGACCTGTGAAACATAGACCATACCGAGTTAATCCTAGAATAAAAGAGAAGGTCATGAAAGAAGTGGAAAAAATTCTTGTGGCATGACTTATTTTCCTAATCGAAGAAGCATAATGTATTATCCTCATAGTTATCAAGAGTAAGAAAGGTACAAAATACATTCAGGTCTGTGTGGACTACATAAGTCTGAATTATGCATGTGTGCACGATCCATTTCCAACACCTTTCAGGGACGAAGTGTTAGATCAAGTTGCGAGAAAAGAATGTTATTCGTTTACAGATGGATTTTAAGGATATCACCAAGTCAAAATCATAGAGGAAGACAAGAAGAAGACCACATTTATAACTGAATGGGGATCATTCATATACAACATAATTCCCTTTGGTTTGAAGAATTCCCCTGCAGGTTTTTCTTGGATTGTGATAGAAACATTTCGAGAGTTCATCCACAAGTTTGTATAAGTCTATATGGATTATTGGATGGTGTAAATCTTGTTAAAATATCATGTCGGGCTACTCTGATTAATTTTTGATAGATGTCGTGAAATGAACATATCTTTGAATCTAAGGAAGTGTATTTTCTGTGTACCTCATGGCAATTCGTTAGGCCATATTGTATGCAGAGAAGGAGTCTTGATAGACCCAGTTAAAGTTGCGGTCATTCTGAACATGCCACTACCTAAAAGTGATAAACTGTTATTCTCTACATTGGGACATACATGATATTACCGCAGGTTCATAAGAAGATATGAAGCTATTGCCACACCCCTCAAGAAATTGCTAAAGAAGTCTGAACTATTTAGGTGGACACCAGAGTGTGACAAAACATTCAACATTCTCAAAGAAAAACTAAATACTACACCTATCTTGATATTTCCCAGTTGGGAAATTAAATTCCATATACATGTGGATGCATCAGGCATCGCCCTGGGAGCCATTCTAGTGCAACCAAGGGAAGGGAATATGGACCACCCTATCTACTTTTCCAACATAAAACTTTTCCAAGCTAAGCACAACTACACAACCACCGAAAGGGAATGTCTAGCTATGATTTATGCATTACAAAATTTTAGACACGACTCTCATTTCAAGTTTTTTACTAACCATTCTGCATTGAAATACCTTGTCGATAAACCAGTACTTGAAGGAAGGATTTGCAGGTTGCTACTGCTTTTTCAAGACTTTTCATTTGAATTAATTGTCAAAACAAGAAGATGCAATGTAGGTCCATATCACCTTTCCATATTGGAGTCAAGGGAAAGTGGTGGAGTAGTGTATGATCAACTCCCATATGTGGACATGTTTCAGATTGAGGCCATCTCAGAGTATCTTGAAGACATTGTTGTATTCCTTAGTAGAGGGACCTGCCCAGAAACTTACTCCACAACCCAAAATCGACATATGGCGGTTCGTGCAATAGACTATCAATTGATTGTGGGACAACTCTACAAACTAGGACTCAACAACATCCTTAGGAGATTTGTCTTGACCAATGAAAGGCAAAATATTCTGTGGTAATGCCACAATGGAGTTGCAGGAGGACATGTTGGAGGTAAAGATAATGCACATAAGGTACTTCAAGATGGATTATGGTGGGATACATTATTTAAATATGCTAAGCAGTATGCTACATTTTATGACACCTTCCAAACTGTAGGAAATCCATCACACATAGATGAATTACCCCTTCATCCAGTCAGGGCACTTGATGCATTTGAGAAGTGGGTTGTTGATTTTATTAGACTAATCAACCCCTCGACTAAGAACTCAAAGACTAGATACATCATTACCAAAAATGATTACCTCACAATATGGGTTGAAGAAGAGCCAGTTCAATACTATTCGACAGATACAACTCCTATATTTATCTTCGAGAACGTTATCACTCGGTTTGGATGTCCTAGAAATTTGACTAGTGATCAAGGTAGTCACTTTGTCAACAATACAATCGCAATAGTGACAACATAATTTCTTATACAACACCATAAGAGCAGTGCCTATCATCCACAAGCTAATGGTACAGTGGAGGCATTCAATAAAATTATGGAAAGAGGACTGACAAAAGTATGTTGTGCAAATAGGGAAGACTGGGATGATAGAGTTCCAACAGTCTTATGGGCTTACAGGACTACCATGAATAAGATACATAGGTATACTCCATATCAGTTGGTTTTTGGTAAATAATTTCTTGTACCCGCATAATTTATTACCCCTAGTCTCTATATAGCACGGGCTACACACATGAAAGATGATGAATAAGTTGTGCAGAGGATTGCAAACTTGCAAGAACTTGAGGAAGAAATAATTCTAGTGGATTTTCATCAGACAATTGAGAAAGATAGAAAAAACACTTGGCATGATAGGCATATCAAGTCCAAAAGATTTTCACAAGGGGATAATATACTTCTCTACGACAGTTGATATCAGAAACATCCAGGCAAGTTGTGTATGCATTGGTTGGGTCCATTCATAGTTGCGGAAATCCGACACTCTAGTGCAGTCAGACTAGCACAACTGGATGGTATCCTTTGACTAGGATGGGTGAATGGCACCCACCTGAAACCCTACATTTTTTATGCTTGAGCCAAAGAACGATTTCTCCAGTCCAAAGGAGCATGTATAGTAGTTAGATTTTAATTTTCTGTAATTTATTTAATTCAATTAATAACGTCAGAGTGTGCATTGTTGCGCCACGACATATATTTTATTTTTCAGTCTAAGCATTTATTTTGTGTAGAACCACTTACTCGGCCACACAAGATCGAAAGAACCACCATTACATTAAATGTTGTCATTAAATATGATGGGGACCCCTATTGTGGTTGGAGGGGGGGAGAATCCAAACTAGATCACAGCCCATGTGCCACACACATCTTGTCCAATCATACACTTTATGTTAGCTACAGTAATGCACCAGACCTTTTCATTAAGCCATAAAGGCATGATCTGCTGGGATTCTCAACCGCTAAAACGGTAAGCCCTCAGGTCGACCACGTCCCTATCAACTCATTCATCAAAGGCTAGGATCACCCTATAGATCTTACTCCATTATCAGTCCCATCGGACACCTCAGCCTAAGATTGCATTTATGGTTTCATAATGAGTGTCCTTAGGAGTAATTACAAATATCTTTCATTATCCTGTGTATAATATTTTTCAAACTCATGAATGGGGCTTATTCTTTCCATTAGTTATCTTTTGTCTTGTGCTATTTGCATTCTCGTCTAGCTTGTGAGATATCTTGCTCCCTTGTTGTGACCGTGAGCCCCTACTTAGTCCATCCAAGTTTTCTAAGAAATAGCAAGCCAACATGCCAAGAGAAACATGAGTCCATATCTCAATTCCAAAAGATTCAATTCCAAACGAGTTGTGTGATCCCTGGGTCGAGATCATGGGCAATATCAAGGGAAAGGCCGAGCGGGTAAAACTCCTTGACCTCAACCTAACAGACCAAGTGTTGTTCCTATAGATGAATATCAGTGTATTATGGAACTTGGACCCAGATGCACTGGGAGGCATGCAATTTGTGTCAAATCCAAATTTCATCAACCTATTCAATTCGACCATTATGAACCTCAGGGGTCTACCAGTTTTCAAAACTACAGACGAGGTTGCACGGTACACCAAGTTTTTGATCAGTCGGGTGCATGACATGAGCTTATGGATCGATAGGAGATATCTAATTCATGATGAGGATATCCACTAGCTCACCGGACTATCCCTCGAAGGAGAGGACATATCAAAAGGTTTCCAAGGGCCAAGAAAAGATTGGAAGAATAAGGGAGAAGTCAGCCTGTGTGAGAATTTTCATAGATAGAGAGATAGACAGAGGACCAAAATCGACCCAATCTTACCAGAGACAGTCTCAACAACCTTCTACGTGATTTCTAGCAAGGTTATGCGCTTGTTCTACAAGGGAAAATGCACCTTAGATTCCCTTTTCATAGTAGACTTCTGTGTGAATGGCACTGTGTTCAACTGCTGCAGCTACCTACTGGAGGAAATCCTAGTTTCATGTGAGGAGGCTTAGGAGAAAGGATGAATGTTTACATATGGCTAACTTCTAGTTGCATTCACCATGTGGAAGTGGACATCACCCACAGGAAGACAATTTTCCCTTGTAGACAAGGGTTTCCTAGCCAAGATGTTCGAACCCTTACACACAAGGTTAGACTCCAAGAATATGGAGTACAAAAATGAAACATTTCTGAAGTGGTACAACCAGCTTATCGATGCAACTCAGTAGTTGCGAATACCACAGGAACTGTTGAACCTCAATACCTGGAACATCACATTCAGGCTCAATCGACATTGCACATTTGTTTGGCCGAGGCATGCAAAGTCTTAGGAATTCCATATGAGGTGGTTACCCTTCTACCTGAACAAAGAAGCCTTCAACAAGGAATTCATGTCATGGCCAGGTATTAAGTGAAACCCATGCAAGTCTGGCATGCATTATCTCTTGCCACCAGAGATCCTCAAGAAAAAGGGGAAGGAAGAAGGAGTCAGGTCGAGTTCCAACCCAGCAGAAAAGAAGCATAAGGTCCAAATGTTGACAAAATCAGAAGAAGAAGACGATGTGGAACCTCTAGAGTGAAAGAATAGGATGTTTCCTATGTTTCTATGACTCCAAAACCAAGCCATGTTATCAGGTAAAGATGTCAATGATATCTTAGCCCCTGCTTTCATAGGGGATACCTTAATCAAGAAACCCCTAACACGTATTTCTTCTGTGAAGATATTGAACCCACAACAAATATCCTTGACTATACCTCATAGTAGAGCAACTGCTCATGCTTCCTTGATTGTGATTAACATAACATATGATCCCGAGCTAGACACCACCACCTCCACAACCATCATCACCTAGAAAGCTCCATTGCCACCACAAGACACCACCATTTAATACTAACCCACTTCACCTGAGCCCATGCAACTAGATCTCCCAGACCCACCTAAGAATGTACCAGAACATACTACCCTGACAACTTAAGCCTCGGGCCAAATAGTCACTCTATCAGTAACCATTTAGGGCACTTTGTCGTTGGTGGAAAGTCAAAAACAAGAATTTCTGCCACTTTCTCCAATACTTGAAGTCCTAGGCACCCAGAGTCCTCTCTCAACAGTCAACATTGAGATTCCCATCAATAGGAGTGGAGCTCTATAAGTTTCGTTAAAAATAGGGGAACAAGCACATATGGTTCATAAATAACCTCAAACCACATCAGGGCAGAGCGTAACATCTTTGAAAGAACAAATAGAGCCAGTATTCCAGAACCCATAGCGTTGCGCAGAACTATTGCAACTTTTCCTGGAAAAGACATAAATTTTCCCTCTACTTCCAATGATTCTGAAGACTAGACTTGTACATAAGCTGCAAGTTCCATCCCCAAGGGAAGAAGAGGTGGAGACACCCTCTGAATATTTGATGGCCAGTGGATTTCAACTACAAGTTTGAGTACCCCTGGATGCCTCTCCTTCATTGGGTGAACTCACTTAGTTGCCAATAGCGTAATTGGTAGGAATAATCAGAGCCCCGACTGAGCAATTGGAGAAGAGGATCCAGTAGGTCGAATGAGAAGCAAAATTCTGGAAGCAAGAAGGAATCCTTGTGAAAGCACAACTAACACAGGAGGAATACTCAAAGATTCAGGCATAAAAAAAGGTAGAAAAGGTAAAGGAAAAACTCACAGAGACTTGGATAATGGTCAGAAAAACAATGCCTCAGCTTCCAGAATCCAACACAACAAGCAATCCTACGGAGAAGATCGAATTAATTTAGGTAGCCTAGCTAGAACTGGTAGAAAGAGAAGAAAATATTGAAGCACAGTTGTGAGATAGTAAGAGAGAAGTCGAACTGCAACCCAGGAAGCTACAAGAGAAAATGCAGAAAATCGCTTTGGAAGGAAACAACACAAGAGAAACCTTGCATAAAAGGACTGCAAAATGCACAAAAATATTTAGAGAGCTTAGATATTGGATGGGAATCATTTCAAGGTGCAACCAAACATTGGAGGACTTGTGCGTGAAGATCCAATCGCTCAACCAAGAAGCATCCAACACCCTGGATCAACTGGAACAACAAGAGAAATTTGACAAAATATAGCAAGCGAACAATGATCTCAATGCACTCTATGAATCTCAAACTTTGTCTAAGAAGGAACTACGAGAGTTTCAACCTATAGTCCAGACAATATATCTACAAATGAATCAAGTGGATTCCATAGCTGACTCAGAATGGAACTCTTTAGTTGCATCCAATCCAAAAGAATGCATCACAGACACCACTCAACAATTTGTTGTTGAAACTTCACTACTTACAAGAAATTTTCAAGACAAAGTGGAAAACTTCCAAGAAGTCAGGAAGAGAGCCCTAGAACTCGTAGCTGAATTGGGACCTTTGTTTGAAGAAGATAAAGAAAAAATAGTCTAAGTGGGAAATGAAAGCAACTTGGAACCAGAAGGAAAGAAATAACAACGATCCAACCCAGAGACCACGAAAGAGTCGAAGACTTGACTCGGGGCAAGTCAAGGATTGTGGTCGGAGCCTATTGGGCCCTTCGTTTTGATGGATAGAAGTTGCACACATCATTTTGTAGCTTCATTTTGGAGAACAAAAGTTGCGCAAGATGTTGAGGAGCTAGACAACGTACTAAAGAAAGAAACAAAAAGTGGTTGGAAGGAAAACACAACATCAGTTTTGAGGAAAGAAGTTGCAACAACATAAAGAATAAGAGAGAACTCCCGGGTTCTCAACTAGCAAACCTAAAGATCAAATTATATATATGAGACTGATAGGATTGTAAAAGTATTGTTGGGCTGGAGTGTTCTTATTAGGATAGAGTGTTGGGCTGTGATTATTATTGTTGTTGTTGTTGTTATTATTGTTGTTGTGACGAGAGTCACTATTGTAATGGTCCATACTATTAGCATAGATGAGTTTTGGAGATCTGGGTAAGAACTAGACTATAAATGTATCAAAGTTCTGTATTAGTATAGATGTAAAGGAGCAAGAGACTGTAACATTGTCTCATATCTAATGAGGAGCATCCTCTGACTACTTGTGTATGAGAATCAAGATGTGAGAAGAACCTGATATGTTAATATAATTGGAGGCACAAATTTTGGACATATCTTGTGTATTTAGTATTCTGAATGTAATGAATGTTTCTCTGTATTATTTTTTATGTTTGATATACTTCAATTGTTTCATTATGTATAGTGACACAACTCTGTTTCTTTATTCCTAGTTAGGAATTGCTTAGAACTGCTACATGCTTGATCTATTTTTCACAAGACTAATATGAATATTGATAGCTTAGAGGTATGTCTAAGTACTCTCCTTACCCTTCCCTCTCTTTCTTGTCTTGATTTCACTTTGAGTGAGACTTCTTCCCTCCCGGGAAGATGAAAATGCCAAAGCTCTAAACTACTTTGGTACCTTTTGTTGGTAACTTAAGAAGGACTCTGTTCTGATCACTTTTTCACCAACAATATCTTTCTCCCTCGTCTCCCTTTTCTTCCTCCATGGGAGGCTTCTTGGGCTGGACAAAGAATTTTTCCTCTAGAGAAATTAGCTCGAGACCCAACTCTCTATATCCTGACCTCATCGGGGACATGCACTAAGAAACGACAAGGAGAAGCATGCTCTGATACCATTGATCCATATTATTTTGAGAAACAAATGAAGATATAAATATAATAATACTACACATATTTATTTCTATAAACATAGAGATATAGTAATACACAACTTTTATTAATGAAAGAAATGTACAAAACTATAAAAATATAGAGTGAATGAACTTGCCAGAATGGTGGAAATTTATCTATGAGAAGAGATGTGATGGCCATGCTCATTCACATGAATATGTTTTTTACAAAGAGGCTTGAAAGGCCTCTTTAACATAAATAAAATCCAAAACCCTAACCCCAGAAGATGAAACGCCAAAAGGTTTGTGGGCCCTAATGGGGTTAGTTGATATGTCAACTTCTCGAGGGCATAACCTTTGCATATGATCTCTGTTTAGGGCACATGATAGCTCGTTGTAAAGGTCTAGCTGAGGAAAACAAATTTTGTTTGGCCTAGAATATAAATTCATCCACATGCTAGGTGTTATCGAGCCAAAAAAACATCACTTTGGGCCTCAAAACAACCCCATAAGTTTAGGACCATAGAAAAACTGCCAAGGTGGAAACCCATGTTTTGAGTTAGTGAAATATGTGGGTGGCCACCGATATCCACTTGGATATTTGATTCCCCATTAGGAAGTAATGGTCCCCATTAAGTCAAGTTCATGTGAGATATGGGAAAACGTTTTTGAATCTGAACCTTGGTGGGTCACTTGGCTTGCTACATAAGTTGTCTTTCTTAGCTTGTTGAAGGATGTTATGAATCTCTTGCTGAAGGGGTTGGATGTAACACACCCAACCCCTAAGTACCCTTTCTAGGGATGGGGAATCAAAATTTCACTTACTTTAGTTGTCTCGAATCATCTCTTCGATATCTTCATTCTCTTATACTCAACATTTTCTCTCTAACGACTACTACTAGACTCAAAACTGAGCTCTGGATTGCAGGTTATGGCCTCTCGAATTTATTTGGGCATTGCCAATCATGGGCCACGTGGCACCCACATGGATCCACATCATTCATACTATCTCCAAGTTCCTACATCCACTGGGAAGGTTCATCCAACGTCCAATCTAATGGAGGGACACATTCTTCATTTAAAACACGAGCTAGAGGGGAATTCATCGTTCGAGGCTTCAATGATGAATGCCTCTTTTCCTTTCTGCACACATGTTCTTTGGAGTCCTAAATTCCCAAAATCCCAAAGGAGCCTAAAATATCACCATGTGGCTCTGGCATTGGGTCCCTTCGACTGATCCTTGATACTACACCCCAAACATCTTGAGTCTTGAAGTCCCAGACTCTTGAAGGGTCCACCCTCGCACATGGCGACATAATAGATGTGAAGGTAAGGACAGGTGGGTCCCGACTACTCCACCCACCAAATGGACCAAGTAAGTAGGTTCCAGGGGTGAAACGCGACAAGGCCGATATGACATGTGGCCCCTACAGGGGGTGACCCATATCACATTTTAATGGGCACATAGGGTATGTGAAACATATGAAACCAAGTGACACATGGCATGACCATTGTGGGTCCATGTCACCCTAGATGATGTCACTCTGCCACATCACTATGGAATGAAGGCCATCTAAGCCCTTCGATCTCATGGTTAAGGTGTGTTCATGTAACCCCTTGATCTACAACCTCTCTTACTTCATAAATTCGATGTTCGATGGATCTGTGGTGTGAATTACTCCTTACTCCTTGAGTGGTTAGCATAGAGCTAACCATGGTATAGATATAATGGTCAGGGGAGGTCCCAAAGGGTCCCTAGATATATTGTACTCTCCACTTCGCAACTCTGGACTTCGGGGGATTCGACATTATGGCCGCTCTGCTCTTTCAAAGCAAGACTTCGTTGAAGTACCAT
>JASDQU010249297.1:0-15587 GCA_032191745.1 Picea mariana | reverse complement strand
CATGTGTTTATGAATCTTGTATGCACTTAATAACTCAATAAATTAGTAGTAGTTAGTGATTCCAAGAAAGAATTTGGCTTGGGATCATTACAGTTCAGGGATAATTACATTAGTTTATACCTAGATTAGACTCCTATATCTTGGTTAATACATTCCATCACACTTTATTTCATCTAATTTGGCCACATAGAGAAGAAAGGCGCCTCATCCCTAGAGTTTAGGGAAAAATGCTATTTTTAGATCAAGACTCAACTCCCGGTTCTTGATTTTCTTGATTTTCTTGATTTATTCCAACTCCCCCTGCAAAAACTCATCCATTATTGGGGAATGTGCACCTCCTCTTTGAGTGAGATATTTATTCCTTAATTAATGATTTTTTCCTTTACTATTATTAGTAACTGCTATTTCGGGTCAGTTAAGTGAGTTGGAACTGCTTCTCTTGTCATTTAAGTGAGATTAAGTGAGCTAATGCGCACCACTTGACTCTTGTGGTAATTAATGAGTGTGTGACATGTGTATTTAGTGGTCTAGGTCCAACTATGTGGTCTCCCTTAGCTTATGACACCTATTTTAGCTTTTTCTATCTTTTTTGACTAGAATTTCTATGTTGGAAATTCTATATATTCACCTCCTCTCTTCTTTTTGAGGTCGGTTGCTCATGTATATTCATTTTTTATTAATATAATTCTTTGATTTATGGAGAAAAAAATTTCTCTCATCTCTTGAATATCAACAAATTGTATGTGTTCAATTTAACTAGAATTCTAGATCTATCGGAGTTTCTACAGGAATTCTATAGTGATGTTGATCACAAAGAAATTAYGATGTTAAATCCCTCCTTCAATMTTTTTAATTGTTTAAAAAATTATTTCTTCATACAAAGATCAGTTTAGGTTATTGAAGAACCATATCATTTCATAATTTCARGAAATAAAGATCTAGGGTTTGTTTCCTTATCATTATCCTAGTCCAAGATATCACAGATATATCTTTTATCCCAAGAGGAGTACCACCTCTCTAAAAATGTAGGGGGATTCATATCCTCGTGAGGTTTTCGTTTCCATCTTGACAGATTCAAGCGTCGACATTTTTGGCGACCATACTTGGGACCGATTTATTTTCAATATATTTGAGGCCCTGCTTTAGATCCGATTGAAGAACTAGAGTCTCCATGGCTCAAAGTTTTGAAAAGAAGATTCAAGAAAATTGTTTCTTGTTCTAAATGAAAGGGATTTGTAAAAGGATTATTAAAATATGTTGCACATTTTTTATTTCAAAAGGACCTGAGAAGCATCGAAGATTTGGGAGAATGAACTCCCTAGCAACTCCATTGGAAAGATTCAAAATGAATAATTTCATTTATGTCATGATGCTCCTTTAAATTCCTCATCATGCCCATCAGTGGATTTACAAGACTCATCAAAAGGGATAAATACCCAAAGAAGGAGGTGATTTCATAAAACCTCTTTAAATCTACCAGAAGTAAATTTTTGAATGCTTGATATTTCTATTGAAATTGTTTCTATTTTCTTTGGGGATGCTTCAGAAGATGTAGAGAAACACTTGTTTAATCTTAAAAGTAAATGTCATGATTTCAACCTCACTAAAGAAAATTTTACATGTATATTATTCTTACAAACGTTGTGAGGGAATGCTCTTGAATGTTATATCTCATTAATACCTAATTCCTTTACCAGTTGGGATGTGTTAGAAGATTCATTTGTAGAAAAGTTCATCCCAAAAGTGCATACATATTTTTTTGTTGATGCTTTAAATGTTGTTTCTCACCCACCCTCTCCCATATGGGCATAGGCTAATGAAATGAATAATTTTGAAGAAGAATCTAATCAAGGATTGGATGACTTTTCTAAGTCAAGTAATTTTGCTGAAAATGAAAATGAAAATGAAAATTCCAAATTACAAGAAGAAAATTTCAGCCTCCTATATACTCCATGCGGAGATATTTCAAGCAACAAATTTGAGAATTAAATTGATGATCTTCCACTAAATATACAATAATATTTCAGTTTTGTAATATATGATAAAAAGGCTCAAGATCCTTGGTAAGAAGAATAATTGGTGGAAGAAATAAATCTTGAGAAAAATGATGAAGAAGATTACAATTACATGAAGGAAAATTATTTTCAAGACATTGTTGATGAATCAATAATATTGGAAGTAGTTGGAGATAAGGGAAAATATGAATGTATTCTTATGTTGGAAACTCTCCATCCAATCAAATACAATAGTATTTTTTAGCAACCAAGAATTGATTTCATTGAATTATGGTTCCAAAGCATTGTTGGAGAAGCAACACAATAATATCCTCAGCACACCTTGTTCAATATTTCCCCAACACATACTAAGAATTCCCCTGACTCAATGGTACAAGTTTCAATATGTTCCATAGTGATGGCATTCATTCCACAAATCATATCAATGATTGAATGGTGTTGGACCTTGACCAAGTTTTGCATATCCTTGGTCATGTTTGACCTATTTTTGGGACTTCGACAAGTTGTTGAAGGCAGAGCGTAAGACGAAGCGGAGATCGCGGGATCTCGTCCCCTTTTTAGGTCCTTTTTGGGATTTGAGATTATGTAATGGGTATGGAAATGTCATCCCATGGGTTTACCCATGCTTAGGCCTATTTTGTAATGTATAAATAGAAATCTAGGTGATGTAGGAGGTATGAAGTTCGATCTCTGTGATCAAAAGTGCTAAGTGTTGAGTGGAGATTGCTTTTGTGCATACTGTATGAGGCTTGCAGAGCTAAGTGCAAGCAAGTGTAAGAGATTGAGAAGATTATAAGTGTTGTGACCTAGCCTGGGGAAGGAGGATCTAGAGAGGTGCACAGATCTCCTGTCCTCTGTGGGGTAGGGTTTTTGTGGCTCCGTGCATGTAACTAATTGAAGAAGCTAATAAAGAAGATGAAGAGTTGGTGGACGTAGCCCCAGGGTGGGGGTGAACCATGTACATGTTGTGTTGCTATGCTTTTTGCGATGTAATGATGTGTTTATAGGTTAACTTTCTTAGTGCTTTGATATAGATGAATGGTAGATAGATATGTTAATGCTTTGTGCTTAATATTGTAAATGAATTCTAGATCTGATCTGTTTCTTTATGCTAAGTGTTGTTAGATGTTAGATCTGGTTGAATACTGTGATGCGTTGTAATTAGGGTTTGTATGTGCTATGAACTAAAGTTAATTACTGATGAATAATGACTGCTAAGTTCTCTGTTAAGGTGTTATAATCACATATCTGTGTCCCAACTACGGTTGTAGACACTGGAGTCCTGCAACCACCCCTGCCTCTACCTCAGGTGAGACTTCATCTTCTTTGCAGTTGTTTTCGAAAGGTCCGGTAGTTAGGGTTTCGTTAGTGCACTCTTGAGCATTGAACCCTGGGTTTTTCCCTGTGCCAACAATCAGTTCCATTGTCGGGACCTAAAACTTTGAGTGTTGGGAACTGAGGAAGAATAAGCTTTGTGCAAAGATCTGACCTGAAACTGTGAAAGCTCCATGCGTAGATCTGTTGCCCTAGTGCACAGTATTATACTTGATCTATGAAGCTTTGTGCCAAGAAGAACAGTCAAATCTGGAGAAAAGAGGTAAGTTCTGAAAGCTTTGTGCTCTGTTAACGGTAAAAGTGCAAATTTTTTGTTAAAGAGGTAAGATATGCAAGTTCTGTGCTCTGATAAAGGTAAGAATAGTGAAAAGTTTTAGATTTGAAAGATTTGTGCTTTGTTGAAGATAAGATTAGTGGAAATTTTTGTTTCTAAAGTATGGATCTATGTATGTTTGATAAATTTTGTCCTAGCTTGAAAAGTAGGGCGCAACTAGAGGAAAGAAGATTTGATATGAATAGATCTGATAAGAATAGTGAAAGATATGTTATACCTATGCATAGAAAGAATGTTTGGACTAACAAATGGCTGCAGGATCCTAGAATAAATTTATTGCAGGTTAGCTACCATGATCCTAGTGTGCAAGACAAGAAAGGATGGGGATCATTTAACAGAAAGAGAGGATCAACTCTTTGTTATGATTGCAGAAGACCAAGGCATCTCGCTAAGGAATGTCCTGGTAGAATACCAAGTTGTCTCTGTTGTAAGGCTATGGACCATGAAGCTTTAGATTGTTGGGTATGTGTTATATTCTTTGCACGAGTAGTAGTGTCTGAGCGCCTGCGCCGAGCGCGCAGGGGGGTAAGAGGGGGCGCCCCCGAAAAAAAAATTTTGGGCCGACATATTTTCACCGGTTTCGGGCCGACATATTTCCGGGACCACATGATATTAGGTGGTTTTTCGGCACATGGTTTTTGCCGATGGTTTTATATTTCCGGTTAAGGAATTAGGGTTTTGGACTAATCCAGGTCATTGGGTTAGGGTTTTGGATGCCGCTAGCTCCTATATGTATATTGTATTGTAAACAATGTAACACAATTGTATGAATATAATATATGCTGGTTTTCCCGGTTTGGGTTTCCAGGTGAAAAATCTCTGTGTAATGTTTGTATTTGCCATTGTATCTTTTCTGTTCTTTTTTGAATATCAGTTTGCAGTAGATATTGTAAAAGGTTAGAATTTACATAGATGTCCCTAGAATGATTGCTAAGCTTGAAAAATTGAATATGAGACAAGAATACCATGAGAAAGGTCAGGCAACTAAGACCATGGTAGAACCCCATAAAGAATCATAGACTGTATTGTTGCAAATGAAAGAACCCATGAATGACCACTGAAATACTAATCTATCAGATATATTAAAAGAGAAAGAGCAAATAGAAGTAAGAATAGGAGACTTCAACGTTGACTGTGTTCTGGATGAAGAAACACAGGTGAATATTATGACAGAAAGAACTTCAGAAGCTATAGGAAAACCTGCTATGATTCCTTCATTGGGAGGAATAAGATTATTCAAAGGAAAGATAATAACCCTATGTGGAAGACTTACCCAGATATCTATGAGTTCCCATGGAACATCGATAGAGGAAGAATTTGAAGTTGTTTAATTTATTGAGAACAAGGCCCCATTTTCTATATTACTAGGAAAACCTTGGGTTGACGGAGATCAGGCTAGAAGGAAAGAAGGAAAAGTCTTAGAGAAGAAGAAGCAAGAGTTGAGAGATTTCATGACTAGGAGGATCACGCACTTGATTGAAGAACAGGAGAAAAGATCGAAACTATTTAAAACCAGAGACTTGGATGTCTAATTTACAGGAACACAAGGAGACTCACAGAAGAATGAAGCACCTACCCCAGATAAAGAAGAAGTATTTCTCCTAAATTCTAGGAAGGAATCTCAATAGTGCGAAGTTACTATGCCAAAAGAAGATAAGAATCAAAATGGGAAGAGGAATACCGAGACGAAGCTCACTGGGAGAAAGGTTAGAAGGCTCATTAAGAAGAGAGCCAAAATAAAAAAGTTACAGAAGGTCTCAGAGGGAACTTCGTAGAAGGAAAATTTGAAAAATTGGAACTTCACTAGGATATTAGAACAGCATCACATGGCACTTCGCCATGGTGAAGCAATATAGCCATTGGGGACAGTATAGTCGTTAGACCAACACACCGAATGGGTAGAAAGGAATTTATGGTTAGACAACTCACCACCAGACCATTGGGACCGCGTCATAATGGACAGAATGAAGTTAATGGAGGCTTATCGCTAGTTGGATATATTTGTTGCCTTGTTATCTATTTATTCTGTCGAGCCTTGCACTAAGAACACTTTTTATAACCGTGAATCTGAGCCTGCATATTAGTTGATTCCTCACAGTGATCATCGCGCTATCACCATCAATCCCATTGCATTGAATCGTTACTCTTCTAACCCGATATAGTCAATCACAAGCCTGTATGTCCGAAGAACATAGCGTAGTCGAAGAGTCTGTGAAGGAGGTACTCTTGAAATAATGACTGAAAGAGTGATGTCTAAAAGAGTAATTTCTATGGGTGTACAAGCATCCTTGACGAGAGGAGTGCAAGCCTCTCCGTTGACTACTCATGGAGTCGGACCATCCTGACCATTAGCAGAAAAGAGAACCAAGCACAGAGATGACCTGGAAAATGTGAAGCTGATCCAGAGCATATTTCCCAACTACATCCCGCCTCTAGCCAGCGCGGTGAGTTGTGATAGTGTGCCAAGATATTTTGAGTACACCATGGTTACTGCATACCTCTCGAAGGGGATACGCATAGTAAGAGCACAACAGGACAAGATGGAAGCATTGAAGTTCAATGACTTCAACCTCTAAGATCGCAAGAACCATAACATGCTCACCCAATACAAATACTTGACCAAGACGAAGGTGAATAATTCTAAGATAATCCCCCAGTCGTGGATGATGAACCTCGTGCAGTCCACCCTACTGAATATAATGAAATTCCCACACTTCGGAAGGCACCAGGAAGTGAACGCCTATGTCAAGATACTACTTTCATGTTACCATGGCGGCTACTTATGGCTATACCTCCATATCACAATTGATCAGATGCTGATTCATAGGATCACAGGATTTAGTATGCAAGGACCTGATCCATAGGACTTCTATCTAGGAAAAGCCACAAATTGCGCGCTAGCACAGAATATCAAGGATACATACGTTGATGTTGAGAAGGGGACGTGAGGCTATAAGGTAGCTTCCATCTAGAATGGTGCATTGTACCTAGCATGCCAATTAATTGTAGGAAATATATTAAGGAAGAACCGACCCACGTAGGTCACAGGATTTGTCGTTGACCTTGTAGGGAAGTGCGTGGAAGGTCTACAGATAAACTGGGTGAAGTACCTAGTTAATAAACTTGAACCGGACTGCCATGAAGCATAGGATCAGGGCTATGAATTCCATTTTAGCTGTCTCATGATCCTTATCACGTTTGTTTCTTAGGAAATGCCAGAAGGTGTGACCTTCCCAGAAATTGATTCGTTCAAGCTGCTTGCTGTGAAGTTCACCACGCTTTGGTACTCGAGTGATATGAGTAAGCAGTGGAAGTCGAACACATTGTTTCATACATATTACCTCCAGTTGAAGAGAGCCATTGAAGTTGAACCTCGCATGACTCTGAACACCCTACAGTAGTTCCAACCCCTGATGAAGTTCCATGCAGATCGACACTTCATCTATATTACAGTGTGAGTAGATGAACATAAGGAGTAGATTCAATCATACTACAAGCTCACGGAAGACGACCTTGAGGATATCACTAAGGACTGGTCGACAAACCTCCTTATCCCTGCAAACCTTGCAAAGATGTCTGACCCTGATAGCCCAAAGACCATGCACAAAGAACATGATACACTCGGACCCAGCAGAAGGAAGAAGACCAAAGAGGTCCAAAACTTAAGAAGCACCTTAGAAAAGAATGCTTCAATATCACCTGGCCGAGGGGTTGATGACGAAGTGGAAGAAATAAATGGAAAGGAAGATGAGAAAAAGAAAGGTGAAGTAACATCGCCTAGGGATGAGACTGATCCCTTGAAGAAGAGGAAGGTTTATCCCCTGAAACCCTTTTCACAGAAGAAATACAGAGCCACCTTGACCAAGATGCAGACTTTAATCACTACCGATGATTTTGGCTTCATTATAGCATCTCTAAACGATGCCTCGCAGGAAAATGTGGAGAAACAAGAAGCCAAGCAGGAGAAAATATATGACATAATTGAGGTCGAACTCTGAGTGGTACAACATGCCCTTGAGTCCATTAGTGTAGTGTCCATTGCGCCCCTGCCNTTAGAAAAGAATGCTTCAATATCACCTGGCCGAGGGGTTGATGACGAAGTGGAAGAAATAAATGGAAAGGAAGATGAGAAAAAGAAAGGTGAAGTAACACCGCCTAGGAATGAGACTGATCCCTTGAAGAAGAGGAAGGTTTATCCCCTGAAACCCTCTTCACAGAAGAAATACAGAGCCACCTTGACCAAGATGCAGACTTTAATCACTACCGATGATTTTGGCTTCATTATAGCATCTCTAAACGATGCCTCGCAGGAAAATGTGGAGAAACAAGAAGCCAAGCAGGAGAAAATATATGACATAATTGAGGTCGAACTCTAAGTGGTACAACATGCCCTTGAGTCCATTAGTGTAGTGTCCATTGCGCCCCTGCCATCGTTAGAATCAGAGTTGGGAGATGAGCCAGCCCAACTCTATCGATTAGTTGATGCGACCAAAGCTCACCTTCATCGCGCATAAGAAGAAAAAAAACAAGCCACCCAGGCCTTAAATCAAGTGCAAGGATTACTCGTAGAACAATGTCGAGTTGCAGAGCAGGAGAAGGTTTCTCTCCAGGTGAAGTTTGAACAGGAGAAAACACAAATGCAACAAGAAAAAGAATAGTTGCTCACAGAGCAACTCGATGTGAAAGAAACAGTCAACAGAGCACTCCGCTCTATGACAGGCTTAGATCCAAAGGTAGAAGACCCAGACACGTATCAAGTCAAGCAACTCACAAAATCTATCCATCAACCACAACAACAAATAACAGACTTAGAGCTCCGCACGGTGCCCAACACCCCGCAGGATGTAAGGGATCAAAGAGAAGCAACTTCTCGAGGCACATTTGAGAGGATAAGGCCCTTTCCTTAGAATGAAAAAAACTGAGTGATCACAGTGCCCAGACATATGAGTGACTCACTAAGAATCCATAACTAAAGGCACTGGATTCATAGCTCCAGGAGGCGAAGTATCAAGCAGAAACAATACAGGCATAGTTGAAGCCCCTATTAGTTGTTGAAAGAATGAAGTGATCCCAAGAGCGGTGCACTACCTAACAAAAGATCCATACCATTCAGAGAAAGGTCATGGAAGTGACTCATAGGCTCCAACCTATACAGGATGATGCTTTCCAACTATTCGCAGAGATCGAAGGCCGAGGAGCAGAATTGGATAAAGTCATCACTGCAGCCGAACAACATTTAGAAGGACCTGTCAATGAAGCATTCATCCAAGAGTTCATTGAATAGGAGGTCATGGCACAACAACAAGTCGAATCAGCTCAAGCCAAGATCGAGGATTTTGAGGCAGAATTATCCAGATCAGAGTGACTCAAGACAAGTCACAATTGAGTGTTGGGGGCCTGTTGGCCCTTGACCAAGTTTTGAGGATCCTTGGTCATGTTTGACCTATTTTTTGGGACTTTGACAAGCTGTCGAAGGTGGAGTGCAAGATGAAGTGGAGATCGCGGGATCTCAGCCCCTTTTTAGGGCCTTTTTGGGATTTGGGATTATGTAATGGGTATGGGAATTTCGACCCATGGATTTACCCATGCTTAGATATATTTTGTAATGTATAAATAAAAATATAGGCGATGTAGGAGGTATGAAGTTCAATCTATGTGATTGAAAGTGCTAAGTGTTGAGTGGAGATTTCTTTTGTGCATATTGTATGAGGCTTGAAAAGCTAAGTGAAAATGAGTGTAAGAGGTTGAGAAGAGGCTTAGTGCTATGACCTAGCCCGGGGAAGGGGGATCTAGCGAGGTGCACAGATCACCTGTCCTCTGTGGGGTAGGGTTTTTGTGTCTCCATGCATGTAACCAATTGAAGAAGATAATAAAGAAGACAAAGAGTTGGTGGACGTAGCCCCAGGGTGGGGGTGAACCACGTACATGTTGTGTTGCTCTGCTTTGTGCGATGTATTGATTTGTTTATAGGTTAACTTTCTTAGTTCTTTGATATAGATGAATGGTAGATAGATATGTTAATGCTTTGTGCTCAATACTGTAAATGAATGATGTATCTGATCTATTTCTTTATGCTAAGTGTTGTTAGATGTTAGATATGGTTGAATACTATGTTGCGCTATAATTAGGGTTTGTCTGCACTTTGAACTAAGGCTAAGTACTGATGGATAATGACTGCTAAGTGCTCTGTTAAGGTTTTATAATCACAGATCTGTGTCCCAACTACGGTTGTAGACACTGGAGTCCTATAACCACCCCTACCTCTACCTCGGGTGACACTTCATCTTCTTCGCAAGTATTGCTGAAAGGGTCGGTAGTTAGGGTTTTGTTGGTGCACTCTTGAGCATTGAACCTTGGGTCTACCCCTGTGCCAAAAAATGGCTCCATTTGAAATCTGCCTACACCTAAGGTGCCCCTTTGATGCAGGAGCATCGCCAACATCAAGTGAGCCAGCGCAGAAGCAAAATAAAGCTAGACAAGTGCCAACGCAAATTTTGAAATTACCTTGAAATTATTGCGCGATCTTAAATGAAGCCATTAAGAAGAAGCGCACTTGTATAATGTAAATGGACCTTGAGTGATTTTCTCTCGTCCTTAGTAGGTAGAAGGCATTTATGGTAGTTAATGTAAAGTAGATAGAATTTAATTCTAGATTAGAAAGTTTTAGAGTGCAAGAGGGAAACGGGATATAGACACCCTCATTGTGTATTGTAACATTAGCAGAAGACATAATTAAAGAAGGAGCATTGTTGGAGAGATCAAGAGCATGTAGAGAGCTATGTAAGAACACCCATGTACAAATATTTGGATTAATAGAAAGAGTTTGATTCAAATTCATGGTTTCGTGTTTGTTCTCTGTGTATTGATGTTGAATGGTATGCTCATGAATGTTTGCTTCTTGTTATACATTTGCTTTATATGTTGTGTATATGATTTCATGTTTGATTTTGAAGTCTGAAAGGAAGTAGGAATTAGTTTCAATTGTTTCTCTATCTGAACAAGGGGTTCCTGCAAGGAGTTCAGTCGAATTGTCCGCAAGGAGTGCGTTGACAAAGGGTTCAGATAGGTAGCTTTTGTTCTCGTTCATTCAGAAGTGCAGTTAGGCATAGGAGTCGTGAAAGGAGTGCATAGGCCAAGTAAAGTCTCAAGGTTGCGAATCTGAGTGAAGCATTGAGGGACTGCTACTGCAAGTGTGCGCAGAGTTGAAAGGGTTTCAACACTTAGGAAGTGTTTGAAAATATGTTGCAAGGAGTGCGTGCAGGAAATTTCTAAAAGGTTCAGAGTTGGAAAAATTTCAAAAGAATTTGAATCCTTCGAAGTGGCCAAAATAAATCGTAGCAATGTCGGACCGCAGGAGGACAAGTTTCAGAGTAAGACGGACGGTCGGAATTCTCTGAGGAGAATTCACGAATTTTCGTGAGCTGTCAGATCTCACAGAGGAATAGGGGAGATATGACGAAGTATTCCCAAGAGGTTCAAAGCTCAGGAGGGGCAGGACCGTATATCCGAGCCATAAAGACTTTTAGATTTACATGTGAATACTTGTATCGGGGTTTCGTGGGTGGAAGTCTCGTAAACATTGTAACGGGAATCGCGAAATCATGAAACGCGATATCCCGAAAGCTAAGTGGATTTGTGTGAGCCACAACGGAGTCGGTGAGGTGGACAGGTGGCACGCTGTTTCGGAGTTTCGTGGAGTGAAATCCTGAACACATTGCATTAGGATTCGTGATACCACGATGTCCAAAGTCCCGACAGGGTTGAGGTAGTGTTGAAAAGTCAAATCTCTCGATTATATCGGAGTTTCAGAAAATCGAGATTCGGGAGTCGGTGAGACAAGTTTTTCGACATCGTGATCATCGAATTCGCGATAGGGAAAATCCCAAAAGGGAAAAGAAAAGGTCAACGTTGACTAGTTTCGGGTTTCGAGGGATTCGAGAGACCAACACTTGACCACTGGATTCACGAAGTCGCGAAGTCTGATCTCCCAAGTGTAAAGAGGGGATCCCGTGAGAGTTTTTTGTGGGTGCAGATTTCCTGATAGGGAAATAGAAGAGCTGTTTAGAGTTCTTCGAGCTGCGAAAAGGAAAGATCCTGTGCTGACGTGGAACTTCCGACCTGCGGATTATGGAGGGAGCATGCGTTGGCATCATTTTTGGTATCAGAGCACAGAAAGGTTCTTTTCTTTCTGTATCAGAGAAAGAGAATTCACCATGCCGCCAAGGAGAAGGGACATGCAAACACCCGATCCACCAGAGGAGAGGGAAATGTCGAGAAGAAGAGGCAGGTAGATGACAAATCTAGTCATGGAGAGAGAAATGCACGATCTACGAGCTAGACTCGAAGACATGGAAACAACATAGAGACGCACAGTTAGTGTGGGGGATCTTAGTGATTCCGAAAGTGAGGTTGAGGCTGAACGTGAAGAAGAAGTTGCAGCTGAAGATGCATCAAATAAATGTTTGATAAGAGCTATTGCAAGAATGGGTGCAAGAGAGAAAATGGAAATTCCAGTTTATGAGGGAAACTTGGATGCAGAGGAGTTTCTAGACTAGATTAGAGCCCTAGACACATACTTCGACTATGAATATGTCAAAGAGAACAAGAAAGTCAAGCATGATGTCACTAGATTAAAAGGACATGCAGCATTGTGGTGGGATGAACTACAAGCTGGCAGGCGCTGCAAAGGCATGCAGAAGATCAAGAGCTGGGATAGAATGATCGCGAAGAAGAAGCTGAAATTCATCCCCAGAGATTATCAAATTACTCTGTTCAGGAGGATGCAGAACCTGAGACAGAAGCTGATGACTGTGAAAGAATACACTGAAGAATTCTACAAGCTGAACATCGGGGCAGGTCATCAAGAGAGCGATGATGAAAAAGTTGCCAGATACATGAATGACCTAAGATATGATATCCAGGATGAGATGAGCATGGTAACCATCTGAACAATGGAAGATGCTTATTAGATGGCTCTAAAAGTAGAAGAGAAGTTGAGCCGAAAGCAGAGTCAAAGAGGCTGAGGTAGGAGTCAGCCCAGAGGCAAACCAGTTGCCTAGGATAAATATCAGAAGCCCAAGGAGGACTAGAAGAAACCTCAGACTTGAACTTAGAGAGGTGGAACCTCACAGAGAGGGAAATATGCTGAACAGAGAGGAGATTATGCTAACAACAATACTTTTCCTCGTACTAGAGGTAGAGGAAGAGGAAGAGGTGGAGTAATAACATGCTTCACATGTGGAAAGAATGGGCACAAGTCTTACGAGTGTCCCAATAAAAAGAAAGAGATTGGAGAAGCTCACATCGCTGAAGCACAGAGACGAGATGTTGAGGCAGAAGATGTTGAAGGTGGAAGATTGTTGATGATGCAAAAAGTCTTTTTGACACCCGAGAAGGAGGTGGAGAGTTCATTCCAAAGGACCAAACTTTTCCGGACTACTTGCAAGACCAAGGACAGGGTATGCAAGTGCATCATGGGTAGTGGTAGCATGGATAATATCGTTTCTATGGAAATGGTAGAGAAGCTGGAGCTGGAGACGATTGATCATCCAAGCCCATACATAGTTTCGTGGCTACAAAAAGGACACCAGGTAACTGTCACTAAACAATGTTTGGTTGAATTTAAGATAGGAGAATATAATGATAAGATATTATGTGATGTTATTCCTATGGATGTTTGTCATCTATTGTTGAGTAAACCATGGAAATATGACAGAAATGTGATTCATGATGGGAGAATGAACACATACACCCTACAGAAGAATGGGAGGACACACATGTTGCTTCCAATTAAGGATAAGGAGGTGAAACTGGAAGTAAGCAACACTGTACTTATCATGAGTGGGAAGGAGCTTCTTACAGATGTTAAGAAGAAGGAAGAACCGCAATTCATTGTGGTTAGGAAACTGAAGATTGTTTTGACCAGCACAAGAGTGGATGATTTACCAGAAGAAGTTCAGGAACTGCTGGAAGAGTCCGCTGACATAGTAGTGGACAAATTACTTCGTTCGTTACCACCGATTAGAAGTGTGAGTCATCATTTTGATCTCATACTAGGAGCCAGTTTTCCAAACAAAGCCACGTATAGATTGATGCCGCAAGAGAATGAAGAGGTTAAGAGGCCAGTCCAGGATTTGTTGGACAAAGGTTTGGTTAGGGAAAGCTTGAGTCCATGTGTTGTTCCAACAGTACTCAGTCCGAAGAAATATGGAGGCTCGAGGATGTGTACTGACTCGAGGGAAATCAACAAGATAACCATTAGGTACAAATTTCCATTGCCAAGGATTTATGATCTGATGGATTTCTTGAGTGGATCAAAGTATTTTTCAAAGATTGATTTGAAAAGAGGTTATCATCAAATTCGCATGAGAGAAGGTGATGAATGGAAGACATCATTCAAAACCAACGAAGGGTTGTATGAATGGCTTGTTATGTCGTTTGGCTTAACAAATGGGCCGAGTACCTTCATGACGTTGATGAATGAAGTCCTGAGGGAGTTCATCGGAAAATTTGTCATTGTGTATTTATATGAAATACTGGTTTACAACAAAACAGTGGCAGAGCATCTGAAGCATTTGGCTACAGTGATGCAGAAATTACAGCAGGAGAAGTTGTTGATAAACATGAAGAAATCCTCATTCATGAAGACAGAGCTCATTTATTTGGGATTTTTTATTTCTGTAGATGAGTTGAGGATGGATCTAGATAAGGTGGAGGTAATCAAGAATTGGCCATCACCGAGGAATGTTTTTGAGGTGAGAATTTTTCATGGATTGGCTAGTTTCTACTGAAAATTCATTAGAAATTGCAGTGAAATTAGTGCAGCGATGATGGATACAATGAAGAAAAGACACAAATCTTTTAACTGGACAGAAGAGGCTGAGAAGAGTTTCAATCTGTTGAAGAGGAAGATCACGGAACAACCAGTTCTGGTGTTGCCGGATTTCTGAAAAACATTTCAAGTGAAATGCGATGCAAGCAGATTTGCAATCGGGGCAGTCTTGAGTCAAGAAGACAGGATGATAGCATACTTCAATGAGAAGTTGAATGAAGCGAAAGTGAAGTAATCCACTTATGATAAGGATTTTTATGCTATCATCCAGGGATTGAATAAATGGAGGCATTACTTGATCCCGAAGGAGTTTTTCTTATAAAGTGACAATCATGCATTGTAGTTTGTGACCCAATAGGAAAAGTTGAATTAGAGACATGTCAAATGGGTCGAGTATATGAAAAATTTCACTTTTGTGATTAAACATATTTCGGGTACTACTAACAAAGTGGTTGATTCTTTGAGTAGGAAGTGTTTGTTGTTGCAGGAGTTCAGAGTCAAAACGTTGGGTTTTGATGATCTTAGGAACATGTACGCAGATGATCCAGATTTTAAGGAAGCATATGAAGCAGCTGAGAATCCAATTCTCAGGGATAAAAGCCAATGGATAGAATACATGATCTAGGAAGGATTACTATTTAAGGGTAATCAACTGTGTATTCTGAAATGCTCCATGAGGGAGAACTTGCTAAAGGAGAAACAGAGTGGAGGATTGGCAGGGCACTTCGGTCACGACAAGACGTTCGCAAAGCTAAATGAGTCATATTTTTGGCCGGGAATGCGAACATATGTCAAGAGATTCGTGGACAGATGCAAAATTTTCCAGCATTTGAAGGGAAGGAAGAAAAATGCGGGATTCTATCAACCATTGCCCATACCAGAAAGGCTATGGGATGCAATTAGCATGGATTTTGTATTGGGGTTGCCAAAAATGAAAAGAGGTTTTGATTCAATATTTGTGGTGGTGGATAGATTTTCTAAGATGGCACACTTCCGTCTGTGTCAGAAGACCAGTGACGCAACTCACATTGCAAATCCGTTTTTCAAAGAGGTCATTTGACTTCATGGCTTA
>JASDQU010249296.1:0-16418 GCA_032191745.1 Picea mariana | reverse complement strand
AGGTTTGGGCGCGGGTTTCTTGATTTAAGTGGTTTTTTGAGGATTTGTTCAGCATGGCTTTGGCTAGGAAGAGGCATGAGTTGGCCTGATGCCAGGTAAACCTGTGTGGTGCATTTTAGGGTTATAACAACCCTCCCATTGTTTTGTTTCCTATGTGGAGATTCCCTCGGCAGATGTTCCTCTCCACAACCCCAACATTTCAAGGGTTCTCTCTTCGTGTTATCAGTCTTACTTGGAGCTTCTCCGAATGGTTTATTTCCACTCTGGGATGAAAAATTTTGTTGATGCACCCTTCTGGCAGGAAGGATCATCCTAGAGATCTTACCATGGTTCTTAAATCTAAGGGATTTATACCCCTTCTTCTTGAATCCCGAATTGTTTTTCTTCTTCTAGTCTTCATGGGGTTTTGTCTTATTCTTGAATTGCTCATAGAAATACCTTGCTTTTCAAAGAGTATAGTTTAAAGGCTTTGGCTCATCAAACTCAATTTTTTCCCAATAGGATTGAGGTGATCCACTAATAAATAGTTGCATATTTACTTTTTCATCCTTTATATAGGGCACATACCTCATCAGCTCAAGGAATTTGTTGATATATTCATCTATGGTGAGTTGTCCCGACTTGAGTTCATAGAACTCCTTGGTCTTTCCATCAAAGTAATTTTCTGACATGTACTTTTTCTTGAAGTATTTCTCAAATTGTTTCCATGAAAATTCCTTCTCATATACTCCTTTCACATTCCTAAGGTCCTCCCACCAAATGGAAGCTTTCCCATTTAGGTTGAGAATGGCTATCCGAGCCTTTAAATTTTCATAGTATTCATGAACTCTGAAGTACTTCTTCAGGCCGAGTAGACAAACTTCTGCTTCTTCCCCCTTCTTAATCTCTCCATCAAATGTGGGTAGTTTGGCTTTATTGAACTCTTCAAGGTCATGACTCTTGGAATGTTTCCTCTTCTTTCCTCTCGTYTAAGAATGGAAACTAGTTTTTCCACTAGAAGATTCCTTGGAGTTGTCAGTGTCCTCACCAGAGGCATCTTCCATTGAATGTCTCTTGGCTCCATGTTGGGCCTTMTTTGAGGTCCTCCTCCTGGTGTGGCCACTTTCAGGGCCATGCTTCTRTATCTCAGGTGGACTTGGGGTTTTCTTAGTATGATGCTTGTCCACATGACTGGCAGTTGGACCATGTTGCAATTGTCTTTGTATATTTGATAGACTTTGCAGTAGGACTGCATTAATTTCAGTTTGTTTTTCCTTATCCTTGACCAACCTTTCATTGTCATCCTTATAACTCTGTAATTATGCCATGAGGCTTCTTACAGTTTCGTCCAAATCTAGAGGGGTTTCCACCACCCTCCTTTCATCAGATTCTTCCTCTCTATTGTGGGAGCTCTCCCCCAACTCTTGATGTGTCACCATCCTTTACGTTGTAGTTATCATGTTGTTCACTGACTACTTAAGTGTTGATAAAAACAAAATTGTTAGTTACTAATATACCAATTCATGAACAACACATATCATTGCAAGGTGAAGTCAGTTCTTTATTTGGAAACATTAGCAACCTACAATGCAGACTTCCAAAACATCTATCAATAGTAGAAGGTTTCATTCCTCTCTTCAATATAGGTTCAGACAAGTTTCTTATAGAAGGTGGGTAAGGTAGGGTGTTACCCCATAAGTTCTCTAATAATATTTTTATGTGACTCGTGCATGATCCCAAGTAGGTCAAGTCTTGTTTCCATGATCTAATACCAATTTGTAACACACCCAACCCCTTAAATACCCTTTCTAGGGACGGGGCATCAAATTTTCGCTTTTCCTTGGTTCATTTTCGATCCCTTACTAAGAAAAACCCTCTTATTCTGCTCCCACAAAGTTTACATCTTCCACTATGCAATTAAACTAGCTAGAGGGGTCCTCCTCGTGACCTCAGGATGAAAATCGGGAGCTAAGGGTCTTCTTAGCGAAGGTTTTGGCACTTTGGAACTCCTGGACTTTGGGAGTTCCAATGGTATTGTCGAACTCCCAAATCGTCTAACAGCGGAGGGAATCAACGATCCACGTCCTTCACCGAGATCCTATGGTTAAAAAGGGGGCTTTGATGTTCGATGCAGAACACTCCTTTTTCCTAATCACCACATGGCATTAGCCATTCATCAATCAACATTTGGCGTTTAGCGTTCAACATCCTACGTTTCGATGTTTAGGCAGTCGGCAGTCTTAGTTCTACATTTTCTACGTTTCGGCGATCGGGGATCATCGTTGGACTTTTGGTGTTCAGCAATCCTCATTGTACCTTCCTCAACCATACTACATTCAATCTTCTGAACTCCTCAATTATCCATACTCTTGTAATCCCAGACACGTCACCAGCCATGTTGGCCAGGCGGGCACAAACAAGAAGTTGACACGCAGCGAGGGTCAAGGGGTGACACATTTGTTACACATTATTTTTGTCACCCCTGTGATCAATGATGATATGTGTATTTCCTACTTCTATGTTCCCTGAAGGCTATTGGAGAAATAAGACTTTCCCCTGAGAAATGGAAACATCTTTCCCTTATTGAAAAAACCTATCAAAGAAGATCGTCGCACCTTGCTAGTGTTAAGGGTGTGACAATCCCTAATCGTCTCATGCTGCACCATTGTGGCATGTGATGTCGTTGTAGGTTTCTAATGTTCAGGATGTGACAATGCTCAAACAAAGGAAAAAGGTGAATTTCTCAAAGGTTCTAGAATGGAATCTTCGAGAAGATGAGGTGGCCTCCGATCGGTTTGGATCTCACTCGCTTATCTGATTTAGTGGGATCATCCTAATCTCTTCATCGATCCCTATTCACTCTATATAAAGAGGGATCTCTCATGGGAAAAGTTAGTCTAGCTTATGCATGAAGAATTATGCTGAAGATTGTTCTTGTGATATCTTTCCTTTAGCTTTCCAAGTCAGGTTATGTATACTCTTCATCAAAAGCATTGGAGAAAAGGTGTGTGTGTTGAGGCAAAGGGCCATTGGAAGGGACCTTGCAACATCAAGGAATAGGTTGTATTCTCCACTTTCATCAATATAATGCAGTAATACATTTCTTCCCTTTAAAAGTGTCTCTGTTTTTATTGCATAACTCCTTGATCTTGTGTATACGTTTCATTGGAATATATATTTTGTATCTCTCTCTTTGTTAGTTTGTGTTTCTTAACAGGTTAAACATCTCGCAAATCTTAATATGGAGC
Source organism: Picea mariana (assembly GCA_032191745.1). NCBI lineage: Eukaryota > Viridiplantae > Streptophyta > Pinopsida > Pinales > Pinaceae > Picea > Picea mariana. The sequence continues at coordinate 13,191 of JASDQU010249296.1, read as the reverse complement.
AAGGAATACACTATGAAGGATCAAACGATGTTTAAATGGTATGTCATTTATCCCTCATTGAACTAGTATACATTACCATGAAATATAAGGAGAAGTTTGTATTCTGTCATGTTTTGTTCTAATTTCCTGTTGAAGTTAGAGAGATTAGTTTGTGTCAGCACTTACCGATTTGTCCAGTAAAAAAATTGGCAACCATACTGGGGACCGTCCTCTTTTGGTCTTTGCTTCCTTTTTTATTTTGGCTTTCCTACTTTTGTTGATTTTTCATTCTCTTAGTCACTGGGTGATCCAAGTTGACTCTCATATCCTGAAAGTTCATTGAAAAACTTTGTCATCTTTTTAATTTTTCTCAATTTTCAGTCATTGTCACACCCTGCTGTGAAAACTAGTGCGACGTCGTCGGATTGTGTTCTTCTCTTTCTTGTGACGATACCTAATCGTTGCATTTTGTCCTTCTGCTACCTGCGACAATTCCTAGAAAAACAAAATTGAGTGATAGTAAGCCTTTCTCTTTACCCAAATTTTTTATCATTTCTTGGGGTGAATTTATTTTCATGTTGAATGACTATTCACAACTTGGTTTGCAATTTTTAGTTGATATTGATCAATTTTCAAGTTTTGAAAGTCTTTTTCATAAGCCTCATAGTTATATCACTTTTTGTTGCAAGGGTATAATCTCTCGGTTTCATCCCTAAGTGCTTGTCAATCAAGTTGTTAATGATATTTTCTGAGTTTTTTATTGTTGTTGATTAGAAAACAAATTTTGATTTCATTAAACAAATAAGTTTTCTTGCTTTTGCACTTTTGGTTGTATTGTGAGTTAAGTTTGGGGAATTGTGTTGAGTGCATTCATTTTTCTTGAACAAATTTTTCTTTTTTCCCTAATTCAGATCTTTGTTTTTATTGAAAAGAAAAAGAATTGAACATTATCTTTCTATTTGTAGTGTTTACATGAAACTTTTTTCATTCTAGCCTTTTTTTAAAAGAGAAAATTGGAAAATTTCATAGCTTTGATTGTTTGATCTCAAGATTGGTCAAAGTTTAAAGGAATTGTATTTTGCAACCTGTTGTATTTTGGCAAAAAGAAAACCTTCTCTCTTATGTAATTAGAGTTAGTTGAACAAAAGAATTGTATCTCATCTCTCTTTGCATATTTTTGAGTCAAGTTCAAGCACTTCATCAGTTTCATCTTCACTTCCTTTTTTAGTAAAACAACATCCATTAAAATCAAGCATAATTCTAAAATTTATCTAGTAACTTTTATTTTCTATAACCCTTGTACACCAACGTTAGCTAGGGCATAGAGATTTGGAATAGGTAGTGAGGAATACTCTCCAAAGCATAAAAACAAACAATAGCATCTTGTGATAGGGAGAGTTAAATCCACTTGCTACATTTTGTCCTGGGAATCCCTTCTAACACAAGGGTCAATCACGAGGTCGCATTAAGGCCAGCAGAGTTACACACCATGCTTTGTTGGTCCTAGTGTAGTGAATGCGTGTATTATTGGGGGTCACTTGAGAAGAAAATCTTGTGCAGACCTTCTTGATAATATTTTGGGCTTAGATACCCTGCCCTTGTGTGTATATCAGACTGTCGACTGCTTCCCCAAGTATCATTGTCGTAATTGGCAACCTTAGTAACCTACATATTTAGGGTCTTTACACGAGGAGACTGTGGAGGGGCAAGTCTTCATGGTACTTGGAATCGGTGTTGGCTAAACTCACTCAAGCTTCTTGGAGGGTATACCCACGATTATGTGTGGGAGATTGCACCAGGGTGTAAGTCCGTTAAGCAGGTTGTCAATGTAACTTTTCCACCTGCTTTATCCCAGCCCCTTCTTGTCTTGATCTCGCGACATTGGATTTCATCACCAACTAGTGATTTCAAAATAAGAAGGTTTGTTTGTATGCTTGATATCTAGATTTTATTAGTGAGTGTTGTTTGTCATTTCTAGTTGGCCATAGATATTTTTTAGTGTTTATTGGGTGTGACCAACATCGGCCCTTGCTGTCACATAGGATGCAAGGATTGCCTCCAGAAGAACCGGAAGAATACGCCCCCTTGCTTTCTAATTCACTAGAGGGTCCTTATCCTGAAGGGGAAATCAATAATGAAACATCCTTTGAGATTGAGAGTTATACTCCATTGGTTGAACCATCACTCCTTGTAAATATGTTATTGAATGCTACCCAAGATCTTGTTTTGCTCAGAATAAACTCCTCTGGAGACGTTGTTGTTGAATACTATCCTAGAATACCTTCGGGACTTTTCATAGAGTCTGGCGTGGATGAACCACCATTTCCTAGTGAAGCATTTAGAACTTTGGTTCAAACTTCTAGAATTTTCAATCCCAGTTATATATCAATTCTTTCTTTGTGGAGAACTCCCTCAAGACGCGATATTTTTGATAAACTAGGTATGATTCCAAACCAACCTACATCACCACTTGTACCTGTTACTTCTACTTCTTATATAGTACCTCCAAATCATTTTACTGGCACGACAAGTAATATTTCTATGGTTTCAGGCCCGTTGTTAGTTGGTACACATACAATTCTTCATAACCAGTTCACTAGCGCTACCATAATCTCGCAAGTTACACCTTTTTATGCCGAAAGTTCAGTAACAATTCAATACCCTATTGGAACACCACTTCCGTCTAGACCAAATCCATCACTTCCACCTGGGTATAATGCTCTTAGTAGTTCTAGTACTAACACTACCTAGGGTCCATCTGGAGGACCTAGTTTTTTTGTTCCACCTGGGTATAATATTGCTAGCGGTTTCATTCCTAATCCTACCCAGGGTTTACTCGAAGGGCCTAGTCTTCCTCCACCACCTAGAAGATCTAATCTTCAAGGACCAACTAGCTCCAATTTACTTGGAGGCACAATTCATTCTGTTACTTCTAGTTTTCAACTTTCTATTGGAGGATACTTGTTTGGGGGTCCACCCCAAGTTGGGGGGCAGTCCCAAGTTGCAGGACACAATCCAGTTTATGGGTAATCTATGCCTGGATTGAAAACCAAACCTTGGAATTTTCTTTTCCAAGTAAATCAACAACTTCCTGGGAGGGAAACTCCTCAAACGAATTCTTTTGTACCCTCTTATCTCGGGAAACCTTTTCTAGGCACTGTAAACCCTACCTAGGGTCAAGCTTTCCAAGCTAATACTCTTTTCCAAGGTGGCATACCAAATCAACAAGCTAATGTTGGCTACTTGACTCAAAATCCTCCTCCACCGAATTTGACTGGACCCTCTAACTATTTGCAAACGGCTTATGGTCCTACTATTATACCTTTTGGATTTCCCCAAAGTTATCGGTTTCCTCAAGTTAACAGACAATTTCTATTTCTAGCTACTTTGGATTTACCGGATTTGTCTCGAATTTTGAATGATCCTATCTTACATTATCCTTTTTGGCCAGTTATACCTGCTAAATTACCATCAGACATTCCAAAGTTTAATGGTCGATCAGGAGAAGATCCAAACAATCATTTCATGACTTTTCATCTTTGGTGTTCATCCAACTCCTTGATGGATGACTCCATACGACTACGTATTTTCCAATGCACTCTTATGGGTTCGGTTTCTAAATGGTACATCAAATTTCCTAGAGGTTTCTTCAATGATTTCAACACCTTAGCCATGGATTTCTTAACACATTACCAATTGTTGATACGATATGAGATAGGAACGGAAATTTTAAGTTCATTTAAACAATCCTCTTCTACCCACATCTTAGATCATATTCATGAGTGGAGGAGGAGACGATGAATAATAAAAGTTCCTCTTCCTGATTAGTTATTGGTTGAGTGGTTCACAAATTCACTCATCGGTCCCATAGCTCATGATGTTTCCATGGGAGGTTTCGTCACTGAAGAACAGGCGATCAGTCGTGCCCAATACTTGGATCTCGTTTATTCTCAAATGCGCACATTGTATGACTTGATCCTCGACGCTCCTCAGCCATCTACAAATCCAACCCCAACACTTCTAGTAGCATCTCATGTTGTTAATGGTGTGATTGGCACTTTTCATACAAAGAATCAGATGAAAAAATTCAATCATTCCAATCCAAAACCTACTACTACCATTGTACAAAATGATACTCCTCCTATTGCTTCTCCCGGTAAAACCTCTGAGGTGAATACGGTCCAGTCTACGACTACCGGTAAATCTCAAAATAAGAAGAAAGGGAAGGGTAAGAATAAAGAGGATAAAACTAATAATAAACAACCTGATAAACCAAAAACTCAACCTGTTGATGATAAAGAAAATCAAAAACCTCGTTATTCTTGCCATATTTGTGGTGAGGACTATTATACGAAATATTGTCTGAGATGTGCAGAAGTTACTCGATTCCTCCAAAGAACCGGGACTCCCCCTACATCTGTAATTTTGTCACAACATTTTCCTTCTCAACAGAAAGCCCAACTGGTTATTCATGACCAACCTTCTCCTTCTACCATCTCTTATGTGCTTATGTGTACTGGTGACTCCAAGAAAAATGAAGTTGTAGTCGCTACTCGAACCAAAGATTATTCTCCTTCTAAAGAGAAAGTTGATGATCAACATCCTCCATCGGCTCCACCTCCCAATGGTCCTCTTCATCTCAAACGACCTAATCCTAATATAGTCATCCATCCACCTCCTAAGGGCATCATTTTTAAGTCGCCATTTAAACCACATGCCCATGTTACTCAAATCTACAGTATTGTAGAAGATTTTTCACAGGCACCATCTGCGATGTCGGCTCTCGAAGTTCTTCAAAGTTGTCCTACTCAATGGAAGGCACTATTAAAGAATATTGGTGGAATAGATCCTATTGATAGGAATTTGATAATATTTGACTTGGAGGATCACATTCCAAGACTCCCTCATCAATTAGATTTTTAAATACAAGTAATTGTGGAAACCAAGAATATTTGTCAAACAATTGTTGATGAACGGGCTTCAACTTGCATCATGTCTGTCACCTGTCTGAAATCCATTGGCTCTCCTACCCTTATTGAGTCACACAGCATGTTAAAATATTTTAATGGTACAGGGTATAAACCTTATGGTGTTCTTCCTGCGTTATCTATTGTGTTAGAAGACAAATCAGTTACTGTTGAGGTTGAGGTGTTTAATGCACCTCTTGATTACAACCTCTTACTTGGTCGTAGTTGGATTGATGCTATGTGCGCATTTGTTTCCACTCTTTTCTGTGTGATATGTTTCCCTCACCAAGGTAAAGTTGTTATAGTAGATCAACTCGCATTTTTTAGTTTTCATTCATGCACTAGTAATGTTCCATTCATAGAAAAAACAACACTTGGTTATGAGAATGTTGGTGTGGGTCTTTTGAAAGATTCATCGTTAATGGGTACTTTTCCCATTCCACCGCCTAATGTTCCTCCTCCTTTGTCACTTATATTAACATGATTTCAACCAGTTTTAGTGAACTCCCTGATTCCTATGACCCTTGGATACTACCTAGATTGGAAGAATGTCCTCATTATGGCGACCAAATGCCACTAAGTCTGGTTGAATTGGCTTATCAGGATATTCAATCAGCATCTCCTTCTCCTCACTCTCTTTTTGATACGTCTCCTGATCCATTTCACACAATATTTTACACTGATGAAACAATAATGGAAGTTATGTCTGTGGAAGACACACCATGGGATGATGGGCATCATCATTCTATTCTCTTCCTCGAACCTGAGACTATCGAGAGTTACCAATGGATTTCAAATTTGTTTGTCGCTATTAGTCTTCCCCCAATTTCTGAACCAACACGTGATGTTTTGTATGAAGTAAAATTGGGAAATATTTCACCCACTATCCCCCTAGATATTTCGATTAAGCCTGGAATTGTGGAAAATGTTCACATAGGTGCCTCATTTTCTCCCGATGAGATTCAAACTTACAAGGCCCTTTTCCGAGAATTTCGTAATGTATTTTCTTGGAGTTATGAAGAGATGCCTGGAATTGATCCAGATATCGTTGTACATGAAATTAATACATACCCTAACATTAAGCCTATTTGACAATGACTTCGCCTAGTTCATCCACAAAGACCCATTGCAATCAAACTTGAAGTTGTGAAACTTCTTAAATCTAGTTTTGACTACCCTGTAGCATTGACTAATTGAGTGTCCAATCTTATTCCGGTCATGAAGAAACAAGGAACGATTTGTGTGTGTGTTGACTAAAGGGATATTAACAAGGCTTATCCTAAAGATAATTTTCCAACCCCTTTCATCGACCAGATCATCGATGACTATGCTGGAAGTGAAATATTCCCTCTGATGGACGAATTTTCTGGCTATAATCAAATAAATATTTTACCTGCAGATCAACACAAAATCATCTTTATTTGTCCTTGGGGTACCTTTGCGTACCATAAACTCCCTTTCAGTCTCAAGAATGCTAGTGAGAATTTTCAAAGAGCTATGTCTTATGCCTTTCATGATATAAATCATATTGTACAACCTTGATGATTTACCGGCGCATTCCATGCATCGTCAAGATCACCTGGCACACTTAAGAGATATTTTCCTCCACTGCCGATATTACCGTATACACTTGAATTTGCATAAATGTGTTTTTTGTGTGGAATCTAGATGACTTCTAGGATTTATTGTTTCCGTGCATGGGATTCCAGTGGATCCATTGAAGGTTGAAGCCATCATCAATTTACCTCCTCCTTCTACCTTACGCCAACTCCAAAGTTTGCAAGGGAAGGAAAACTTTCTACGATCATTCATTCCTAAATATGCAAAACTAATGAAAGGTTTCACTCAACTTCTTAAGAAGAGTCATGATTTTGTGTGGGACGACACTGCTAATAAAGCATTTGATGCTTTTAAACTTCCATTAACCCGCACACCACTATTATATCCCCTAGATTACAGTCGAGATTACTTACTATATTTGGTCTCTTTGGATCATACCATCAATATGGTTTTGGTCCAAGAGAATGATTTACAAGATGAACATCTCATTTAGTATTTAAGTCGGAGTCTTACGACCACCGAAATCAAATACAGGCATGTGGAGAAATTGGCCTTGGAAGTTGTTCAAGTGGTCCATCATTTTCGTCACTATATCTTATTGCGCAAAACCACAATTATTTCTGATTACAACCCTATGCAACATATTCTTACACGACAATTGCTAGGGGAAAATAATCCAAATGGATAGTGATTCTTCAAGAGTTTGATTTTGAGTTTGAGAAAGATAAGTCAAAAAAATCTTCGGTATTGGCTGAATTGATATGTGACCTTCCCTCTGTTGATAAAAAAAAATGTGGCAGAAGATTCTTTTTCTGATGAATCTCTCTTTCTGATCAATTCAGATGATATATGGTATGGATATATCATCATATATCTCCAAATCCAGTGTTCCTAGCCTGATGTATCTCATGTAGATAATCGTCGTATTAGGTATCAATCTCATCAATACATTATCCTTGGTGATACCCTTTACCGTCGTGGTATTGATTATGTGTTTCGACGATGTCTGACATATGATGAAGCTGAGAAAGCACTAAATGATTGTCATTTTGGAGCATGTGGCAGTCATATGTCTAGGTATGCCACTTCCCAAAATATCCTATGACCTGGTTATTTCTGGCCTTCACTTTTCAAAGATTGCATTCTCGCAGTTCAGAAATGCCACGCTTTTTAAACCTATAATAATAAGATTTGATCTCATCCTGCTCCTCTCAATCCTGTAGTTTCCATTGGTCCATTTTCTAAATGGGGAATTGAATTCATGACATGTAACCCTCACTCGACCAGGGGTATGGATATATCATTGTAGTTGTGCACTATTTCACTAAGTGGGTTGAAGCGATGCACATTTGATAACACCAAGAAAATTTCAACATTGTTCATATTCAATCATATCATCACTAGGATTGGTATCCCTCAATCCATTGTCACCGAGCATCCATTTTCGCAATTTTATGATGTCTGATCTTACTGATAAATTGGGTTTACAACATGAAAACTCAACCCCTTATTATCCATGGGCCAAAGGTCAAGTTGAAGCAATCAACAAATTTTTAACCACTATGTTTTAACAGATGGTAGGGATTCATAAGTCAAGTTGGCATACGATTATTTTTTTAGAATTATGGGCCTATCAGACGTCATTTAAATATGCTACGGGTTTCACACCTTTCCAATTAGTGTATGGTATTGAAGTTGTCTTGCAGATTGAATGTGAAATTCCATCTCTGAAGCTAGTCGTCGAACTTCTCCCCAACACCACAGTCGAAGAATAATGTTTTTTGTATTTAATGCAATTAGATGAAACTCATAATGATGTTGCGTTAGTAATAGAAACCCAGAAGAAACGCGTTAAGGCTCAATACAACAAACATGTTAAACCTCATGTTTTTTATGAAGACGATTTGGTTCTCCTTTATGACCAAGATTGTCACTTGTTGGGGGTAGGTAAATTTGAGATCGTTGGCGTGGTCCTTATATCGTTAAATGAGTATTAGAGAAAGGGGCTTACGAGCTGGTTGATTACAATGGAATTCGTTTGGGTGAACCCAGAAATGGTATTTACCTAAAGAAGTATTATGCTTAAAATGTTTCACATAACTGCTTTGTACTTTAATGTATCATATTCTAGTGTACGTTTTGTCGTTTACTTTTTATCCTCAAATAGATTACCTTGCCTTATGCTTGGTTTCCATATGTTGGCGTTCTCACTACCTTATATTGGCTTTACTGATGGTGTGAGTCGCAGTACTCAAAATCTTGTGTTTGCTGCATGGGAAATCTATGCACCTATGGATGAGTTGATAAGTATACACGGTATTTGCCTCGGTCGTGCAACTAATAATATTGCGGAATATAGTGCAGTCATTGAGTTATTTATTGAATCCATTTCACTTGGAATTTGTCATCTAATTGTACGACTCGATTCTTAGCTTGTTGTGCTGCAATTAAGAAACATCTATTCCATCAGAAGTCCTACTTTGTTTCGGGTATACTTGAGAATTCGTCTCTTGGAAAGGAATTTTGATTACATTGAATATCAACACATTCCTAGATATCTAAACACATTAGCATATGATTTAGTTAATTATGTTTTAGATAGACATTTGCGCAATTTATAAATCCAAACACAAACACATAAAGACAAGTAATACGGTAGAAGTTTTGTATTATAATGCAAAAATTTACAAAAAAGTGTGTCTTGAGACCAAAATATTGAAGCACATGGCTTCATATACATATGTATCATGGATGTTGCTCATGATAAAAAACCATTGCACATGCTACACAATAGAGCATTCAACCAATAGATTTTGAAACGCCAATAGTATGGTATTGGTAACGTCGAGGCAAATCATCCACAGTAATGTTAGGGATGTCCATAGTCAATCCCTCGAGGTTTTGTTCGATCTCCTCGATATTCTCAGTTGCTACTCCTTGACCTACCGCTGCACCTGCCTCTCCATGTCTCTGGATTGGAGATGACCCTGGAGGTCTGAAAGGTGCCACATATGCATTTTGAGAGAATTTTTATTAGTCTCAGATACATGACATCAAAAATTCATAATTTAAATGCCAAAAACAATATATCATGAAAAAGTCTTTTTTACCTATTTCTTCCCAATGTGAACCCTCGGGTAGTGCCAAGTCAAGATCACCAAGGAAATCATCCCCGGCATAAGTTTAATCCTCGATCATGATAAGTTGATCTCTCAACCATTGGAAAAAGGTAGGCCCATACATAACAGTTGGGATGCCACCATGGCGTGCCATCAAGTCGACCCACCTCTTCATGCGAGGATCCCGTGGAGAAGGCACACCCCAATATACATTTTGAAGACGCAATAGTGGGACCCTTTCCAGGAAAAAGGACACCAAAATCGATCTGTACCCAAACTATTTCAGCCAACCAGTACTACACTTTGTTAATTGTTTTTTCATATTCTTGAGGAGGCCCTCACACCAGTTGAATACTCGAGGCTCCATGCACTCGATGGCATACTGAAACTGAATCTGTAAGGCCATGTGTGGAGTTTCACTCCCATCCACACAGGTGATAGTGAAGAGTATGGTCCTCAAAGATAAATCAAGAACGTTCTTTATGGGAACCTTACCACTATGTTTCTCCATACCAGCTCAGTAGTGTTGCGTGACATAGTAATCCATTGGCTCACCTCCTCCTCTGCCTCCTGATAATGACACTCGAGACCCACGACGAGATAAATGGTTCAAGAAGTATATGTCGTCAATCTCCAAAGTAACTGTGTGTACTCCAACACAGAAAAATTGTTCATTCACGTCCCACATTTGGACTAAGTGCTCTAATAGACCTAATTGGGCCCTCATTCCCTGCACTTTGAATAACTTAAGAAAGTCATAGTCTCGAAGTTCCATGACTATTTTGGGATCATTCCCTACAATATAATCTTCCTCCTTGTTCTCTCTTTCCCACCATTCAAGTATGATGAACTATGGAAAGTCTACCAAACAACATTTAAACATGAATTAATTCATTAAAAATCTAAAATTGGGGACTTCCCTAGTTCTTTCTTTCTTTTTCTTTTTTGAGTTGTGGTCTTCGTAGGTCCCAAGTTTACCATAGTTTGAAATCATCACACTTCATCAATGTAACCCCTGCGATGATCCCAGATCGCTGCAGTTCCTGATATAGCAAGCCTACGACAATCTGGGATCGTCACAGTTCCCAATATGGCAAGCCTGTTGTTGTTCCAGAGTCTGTACTTAAGGCTTAGAAGTACAGTGTCTAGGCATCTGAAAGTGAGTAAAGGGTAGAGAAGGAAGAAACATCAACCTTCAGTAAGGGAAACTAGGGCTGATTTCTGAGTTGGCGTTGTCTAGCTTCCAACTGTTTCTGGATGTTTATATCTCGTTCAATCGCTGCCCATGAACGTTCGAGTTCAACCCGGGTAGTGGTTGTTTTAAGAATAGTATCAAAAATATTTAAGGCAATATGTGTTTGGTCTAATAGTTCGGGTTCGATATTAGGCTGTCTTGTTACAGGGACAGTCATGGAGGAACAGAATGATAAGAAAATCTCAGGGAAATTTAGATGTTGTCTCAATTTCGGTCGTATAAAAGAGAGTTTACAGTCCCAGGAGTGAGAATAGGGTGCAAACCAAAGGCCCTTTCCCGTAACTGAGTTATATTTTAATAAATATGTATGAGGTGGGAGAAAACATTAAGCTTTCTATCATGTAAGGCTCCTATCAAGGGAGAATCTCACTTATAAACAAAAGAAGAAAAGGTAAAGAAATAACCCGATGAAGCACAAAATATATATAGAATTCTAAAGTGTTGACTGATCTTACACCTGTTGATAGCTGGTATAGAGGAAAAACAGTAAACAATATAGAAAACTAGAATTCATTCACTATAGTAGAGGTTGTACTAAATTATAGCAAAGCATTCATGAGATACAAGTATGAAATGAAATGAAAAATGAGATACAAGGAAACAAACTCATAACACAGTTGTGACGGAATTGAGAATCTTCGGATTTGATTTATATTAACTCTCAAGATAGAAAACCTCTATTACAATCGACACAAAAAGGTCCAGCCCTTTGTTCCTTCTTTATATAGTATATTTATACAGATTTACATATAATGGAATCTCAATCGTTCTAGGATTTTCAGTTACAACAAGAAGGAGATCAATCGTTTCATTTCCCTATCTCTGTCTTCATTTGGTACCAGAAGCTTGCCCTCTCGCATGCTCGGTACAAGTAACACATCTTTCCACTAGCTGAGATATCAACCTTGACAGTTCCGCTTGACAATTGGCCTCAAAAGAGTAACAATCTCGGGCTAATTGCGGCAACCGTTCTTCCATCTGTCTGTCTATGATGTCAATAGCACACAATTGCACACTTGGTTTAATCATACATTTATCTATTTGAACTATTTCTACCATAGTTACTTGTGAGATCTCGGCCGAATCTCTTTCTTCTTTTTCATTCAAATCAAGTGAGATTTTTGCTATATTCATTTGACTCAATGCCTAAGCATTACCTTCACTATCAATACCTAACAGATTACTATCTATAGAACCCAAATCCTCTTCTAAAGATTTCACTACCCTCTTGGCTTGTAGCTTACCTTCCGAGATACTGTGCTCCCATTCTTTTAATAAAATATTTCCTCTGGCCTGTTACAAAATGGAAAACCTGGGAGTACTTCCCGATTCCCTGTTGTTTGTAGCTATTATAGCTTCTTGAAAAGAGACCCGAGATGCACCAGCTTCTCTTTCTCTGACAGATAAATTTTCCAAAACTTGATTAATGAGTAGTAGTTGTCCCAAATTACCTCTACCTTGGCAAGTAAATTTCGCTGGACTACAGAAACTCTGCTCCGAATCTCCATTGCCTGGGACTGGAACATCTCGATATTTATAACTTTACTTTCGGTGATGTCCACTCTAGCTTGTAGTTGTTCGATCAAGTCTTTTTGTTGGCCCGCTTGTATCTGACCATTCTGAACCACCAGCTCTACTTGTTCGAGCTTAGTTTTGAGTAGCTCTATATTGGCCAACCTTTCTTGTTCTATCCCTGCGCTCGCCTGGTCCTTGGTAGCCTCCTCTGCTATGGCTAATCTGGCTTCTAGGGTTTTGATGAGGCAATTTTTTTCGCTTCAGCTAGTTTTTCAAAACCCCAACTGAAAATTGATTCATTGTGGCATATGCCCCTAATGTCTCAGCTATTTCTGTCGCGAACTGTTCATTCTTCTTGTCTTTACCATCGGTCAATACTTTGTACTTCTTGGCTGTTGATTCCCCTTCCTGATAGAATTCTCTCTTTACCACAGTCTTTCTCTTCTTATCAAAGAAGAACTCATTTGGAGGGAGATATTCAGTCCTTATAGGTCTCAATTCTTCATTTAAAATCCACCCTGCATCAATGTTTCCCTGATTTGACTGCAAGGGAGTAATGGATGCGATGGGATCTTTGATTTGCTTAGCTGGTTGCCCTGGAGTAGTAACCGGAGTCTACTTTTTTGGTGGGTCGAGAGTCTTTATCTCTGTTTTCGGACTCTTAGTTTGCTCTTCCCCGTCCTGGTGTTTTTCTTGGCTGGGTGTCGTATCTTTGGAGCCTTCGGCTTCTTTTTGTTTCACCTCCACTGTACTCGGATTCTCACCCTGTAATACTGCGGGAAGACAACTGCGTCGA
>JASDQU010249293.1:3620-16020 GCA_032191745.1 Picea mariana | reverse complement strand
CTATCCAATAGGGCGTGCCATGATCCCCTCATCAGGAATCATGTCATCCCTAGGTGATAGATGCGTCAATAACCTTGGCGCAACATAGCCTAACAGAATGAAGAACTGAAGAAATCCAATGTGCTAGGAGGCAAACAACTGACAAGAAGACTATGCCCGCACCCCAAGCAACCGATCGACAAGACGCATGATAACCCTCAAATTCAATTGCGCGAAGGACCAGAGGATTCATATTTCCTACAAGGCAAATTGTGGTGTAACCAAAATACCAAACACCCCTTCCATCTTGACATAAGGTGCGGAGTGCATAAATGCCAATTAACTAAAGGCTATTAAGGGTTTTAGTTGATTTGTCTACTAAACTGTTGTCCATTAAGCTTGCGCAAGATAAAAGACCAATACACCAATTTAAATCATGATGTATGACACATCCTGTTATTGGTTAAGCAAGATGTCTAAGGGCGAAGGAGTGAACCTTTATCAAGTTACTATTGTCATCAATGTTATCATAAATGTGGACTAAACAAAAGGGCATTCAACCAAACAAAAAACTTGTCAGCAAAATACACTGATCAATAAGAATAGGTGAACTACTTAACATTTTTTTTTAAAGGTGATCTAGGCTACGTATAAAAATGACATGGAAGTCTAATTACCTAGCCTATCTTTCAACCAGTTTAATGTTGAAAGGTTACCGTTGATGTTTAAAATGTTACACTCTACAATTTAACCAGACTATTATACACGTGTCTATAATTTATCAAGTTAACATAATTGAAATGGCTGTAACAAGTTATAATTGTTGTCCAAATAAGTTCTCTCAGAAAAATATGTTGGACAACTAATGGCATTCATAAAAACACAAGAGGTAGCTGACTAAACACTTAATAAACTCGCTGTTAAAAATTGTGATTTCTGTTCATGCCACAAATTTCTACCTAAAAAAAACCAATGCTACCTCTTACCAATTCACTACCCAAGGTTATACCTATTCTCAGCACGCAGATGTATAAATAATCTAGCTATGTGATTCAACATGCATCTCATTAAAGGAAAAGGAGGACTTAACTAAATTCGAGCCAACTGTACATGAAAAATGATAGATAAAAGTGTGTAATGGCAGTCAATTAATTGAGGCGTTGTCTGATAGAAAAATGCGATCTGGTTGCTATTAAAATACTCGTTGTTTATCAAAGTCCATGCACTGTAATACTATCATTTTTTGGTCTACCAACGCTGACTAAAATCAATTGGCACATAATCCGGATCTTGTCAATTCATTAAATGTAAACCAGAAATAAGCTAAAAAAAGGCCCCCTATATGTGTGCTGAACGAAATCTAAATAAGTGCTTATAGTGCAGTCTAATTAATTGTTGTAAAATTGCCAGTCAACGTATAGAAAACTGTTAAAGTTATTCAGAGAAAAACACAAGGGATATTTAGAGAAAAACGCAAAGGTTATTCAAAGAAGAACGCAAGGGATATTCAAAGAAAAACGTAAAGGTTAATTAGAGAAGAACGCAAGGGATATTCAGAGAAAAACATAAAGGTTAATCATAGAAGAACGCAAGGGATATTCAGAGAAAAACATAAAGGTAAATCAGGGAAAAATGTAAAATTTTCAGAGAAAATGCTAAGGCTATTCATCAATACCGACGCGGGTAAAACTCAATAGTTGTTAAGCACAAATATCAAACGCAACATCCAATGAATCACAACAATCAAGCAATTAAGTTTGCTATCTATTAATTAAAATGAACTCTGTCAAGGCACAAATTGCTATCCCTGAGATTGATGGGGTTGTTGTTTACAAAAATTTAAGAGGTAGCTGCCCACTAATGCCAGAAGTTGCTATGTAAACCAACACGTAGGATAAAGCTGTCCATAAAGTATAATATGCTGGCAAGGGGTATTCAATGGTAGTCACAAATCGAAAAGGATACGGGCACACTCTGATCAATTTAATTTCGCAGCCACAATTATTGTAGTTAGATTTTTAGACACAGAATTTGCCTTCAATGCAAATCATTGTCACCTCTATAAAATGCTGCCAAACAAATATATAAAATCGCTGTTATAGATCAATGTTGTCTTCACAACGTAGCTGTCTATAAATTTTTTTTCAAGATGGTGAATGTTGTTCAAAAAAAATGTAATCCATAAATCAATCAGAAACAAAACGCCTCCACTACAAACTAAATCCAACCACAAAATCACTGTCAAACAAAGAGAAAAGAATGGAAATAAATGCATACCAAGGTGGTCGAAGCACAGGGTAAAATGGTATAAGTATAATTGTATGATTTGACAAGTGTATAGGTAAAACACAGAGCCAAGAAGGTAATAAAACACTGTCATTTAAGTGGACAAAAACGTAGTCCTACGAAGTGGAAATTCGCCAGATTAACAAGAGGAAAATCACAATCACAAATGGTGGCCAAAAACGCAGAAAAAAAAACTTTGCCATCAATCAATAAATTGCAGGGTGTATTATCCGCATCAAGGTGAAAGACAACACTCTACTTGGAACAATCAATGGGGCTAGATGGCTGGGCAGAGACATTCGTCAGTCATCATCGTCGCACATAAAGGTAGAGAATTAGGATCTATAGGTCTATTAATATTGAAGTGACGACCGTCTATCCAGCTCCTGGCAGATTGCCCAGGCAAGGACTGATGAGCTAGGGACGAGGGTGAAGTAAGAAGTGAAAAACTTCACAAAAATCAACAACCAAAAGGGCATTCTCAACATGGGATCGAAGCCAAAGAAATCAATCAATAGAGAGATTAAGGCTATGGGGGGGAATACAGTTATCAACTAAAATGCTAATTTAATCTTTTTCTTTACCCAATTAAAAATACAGACTAAAATCATAAGTATACTAATAATCTACCATGCAAAAATAAAGGAAGCGTACTATAGTCCAAGTTTCCCGCTCTGAGTTGTTGTCCTGCACGCTCCATGTAGCTTCCGCTTTCTGACCGATGAGACTTCATTGGTACCTCCCAACCAAGGCTAGGGGTACTCTTCTTCCCCCTTAGCCCCCCGAGCCACAAAGGGGCCACACACACTAAACCATAGATCAACTAGTTCCTAGCTAGCCTCGCAAGGCCAAGCTACCACTCCTCACCAAGCTGGGTATCCCAACTCCCACAAGCTAAGTTAGTCAAGTCTAAAATTCTGCAGCGTAACGTTACACATAATAGAGGAGACTCATCATCCTTCTCCTCCTTCCATTATATAGAGTTTCGAAGTCCTTTACTTTCCCAAATTCCCATTTAATTTATTTTTTAACAATTTAATTCATAAAATCCTCCCCATACATGTATCACCCATCCCCTTCATTGCACCATAAATTAATTTTATTAATCAATTAATTACTCCTATTTCCCTCACCCACCTAAAATCACTCCTAGGTGTCCCCATATTCCCTTACAAGTTTTAATGACTTTCTCCCTTACTAATTTACTAAGTTAGAATTCTTCTTTTTCCTTTGGTTTACCATTTCTTTTTATATTTCCCACTTTTTCCTAGTTTCCTAATTCTTTTAAATTTTCTCTCTTTCCCTTTTCATTTAAAACTCAAATTGGCACGTGTAGAAAATTAACTTTTTCCCTTTTTCCTTTTTAATTAATAAAATTTTATTAGCATAAGTGACAAAACAATTATTTCCCCTTTTCCCCTTTTTAAATTTTATCCCCCAAAAGATTTTTATAAATTAAATGAATTACTTACCCCCTTCTCGTCACATGATTAATGATGATTATTATGATTATTATTATTATTTTTTATTTTATATAAATAGATAAAATTCTTTTATCACAAGTATCACTTAGACCTAGACTTTATTTTCCTAGGCTAGGTGACATTTTATTAGGGGAAATGTTTTATATCTTTCTTATCACGTTATTTGTCCTAAGGCCATCTAGGTTTATCCATTTATTCAATAACAATGCGACGTGCCTTTCAGGATGCACTAGGTCCTCCAAGGGTGCCACTCACCTCAACCTATTTCCCTTACGTGACATGCCCTTCAAGACGCACTACGTGCTCCAAGGGTGCTACTCGCCTCTTGAATGACTTGGTAGACATCAAAAACCCCTAGAGTCAATACTCCGCCTGATGATCTTATGGGAGACTAAGGGCCTCTAAGGAATAAGGCCCCTGCCTTATTGCGCACCCTTTAGAATCATCGTGAGTGATTGTCATAGTCGACCCTCATGATATCGTGGGTCTTTTTGAACTAGGTAATCGTTAACCTACAGTTTGATCCACAACGCGAGTGCTAGTAGACTATGGCAGGGCTGCTATCTACACCTCTCCCTCAACGTCTCTGGTAGTCGTGTGTGACACCTCTACTCCACATGTGAGTTTGGTCGGGAAGCTATCGTCAGCCTGCATCATCAATGAATCATGTCAGATATAGTATCCATAATCATATCATCTAATCAGATCCACAAATGTCATATATAAAACAATCAAACCCCCAATAGTCCACTCCCTGACTCGATCCAGAGTCCAAGGGGTTTCATCGATGCCTCTGCATCGTCGAGGTCCAAATATTGCACACAAAGGAGAACTGAGTCAATAGCACCTGTCTAAGTCAATACATCATATAAGCACATCCATAATGCCTCATAATAATAAATCAATGTTCAATGGTATAATAATCCGGATCACTTGCAAGCAAGTGTCCTCAAAGAATAAGTTCGCTCAGTGAGCGCCAGAGCAGGATGTTACATACACCCCCTCTTGGTCTAAACTTTGTCTCGAAGTTTCATAGTATACAAGTTCTGAAGTAATGTGTATCATAGTATCATAAGTCTATCTATCAAACAAAAATGGAAACTGCTGGTGCATATCATATGTGTCCTCCCAGGTTGCCGAGTGCGGACTATAGTGGTCCTACTGGACCTTGACCTGATCTACTATTCAACACCGTAGCTGTCAAATGCAATGATTCAGGATACAGATCGGCTCAGCCGTGAGTGCATTCTCATCCAACACCCACAAGGTGCTCAAGTCAACATGTGTAGGATCACTAATATAATGTCTCAAAACAAATACGTGAAAAACATCGTGCATACGCCTCAAGGAATTAGGCAAGGCTAGTCATTAGGCTACGCGCCTCTCCTTTCCACAATATCGTAGGATCCCACTAACCTAGGAGATAGTTTAGCCCATTTTCCAAACTTGATTGAACTCTTATGTGGTTTCCGCCGCAAAAATACTCGATCACCACATCGTAACTACGGCCGACATGACACGCATCAACATAACTCTTTTGTCGATCCTACGCTTCCTTGATCCTTTGTCTTACAATTGCACTTAATCTTTCAATTCTTGGATTTCTTTCGGTCCCACGAGGACCCTATCCTCAATCCTATCCCAACTCATAGGCGTCTGACATGGTCGCCCATAAATAAACTCAAAGGGTGCCATCTTAATGGTGCTTTGGTAACTGTTGTTATAAGCGAATTCTACCAGTGGAAATAATTCTTCCCAACGCTTTTGTTGGTCCATAACGTAAATGCGCAACATTTCCTCCAAGGTTTGGTTTGTTCAGTCGGTTTACCCGTCAATCTCTGGGTGATACGCAGTATTGAAGTTAAGTTGGGTTCCCAAGGCCTCTTGGAAACTAGTCCAAAATCGTCTCGTAAACACCGATCCTCGATCGGAGATAATCCTCTTAGGCACGCCATGCAACCTCACAATCTCACCGATGAAAACTCTAGCTATGTTAGGTGCCTCATACATTGCACACACAGGAATAAAATGAGCACTCTTCATCAGAGTGTTGACTAATACGAAAATCGAGTCGTGTCTCCTTGCCGTTAGTGGCAACCCAACAATAAAATCCATCAAAATAACCTCCCATTTTGATTTTGGAATAACGTATCGCTGTAGTAAACCAACTGGATGTCTATGTTTAGCCTTTACCTGCTGACCTTCTAGACATTGGGCCACATAGTTGACTATGTTTGCCTTCATTCCTTTTCAGAAGAATAAGGGTTTAAGGTCCTCCCTCATCTTCGTGACTCCTGGGTGAGCCATGTATACTGCTCTATGAGCCTCATTTAGGATCAATCTCCTCAACTCGTCGTTCGGTGGTATGTAAATCTGATTTTTAAACCTCAATAATCCATTGTCGTCAAACATAAATCCTTCAAATATTGGTACCGTCATTGTGTTTTGTCTGATAAAATCCTCGACCTCTTTGTACTAGTCATCGTCATGCTGTAAATTTAGAATATTTTCACGTAGATTCATTTGAAGAGGTGACACCAAAAATATGCGTGGTCTTTGAGTCAATGCATCTACCACTTGGTTCACTATTCCTTTTATGTAAGTAATATAGAAGTCATACTCACTAAGTAATTCTGACCAACGCCGTTGTCGCGCGTTCAGGTCGCTTTGCGTAAAGATGTGTTGTAGTCCACAGTGGTCTGTCCTTAGTTCAAATTTTCATCCAACAAGGTAGTGTCTCCCAACCTTCAAGGCATATACAATGGCTAACAACTCCAAATTGTGCATCGTACAGCTCTCCTCATTCCTTCTCAGTTTCCTCAAGATGTAAGCAATCACTCGTCCATCTTGCATCAAGACTCCGCCTAAGGCTTCTTTGGATGCGTTAGTGCATACCAAGAAGTTCCCGTCCATGTCAGGGACCTTTAGTATTGGTGTTGTTGTCAACAAATCTTTGAGCCTTTGAAAAGATTCCGCGCATTTCTCGGTCCAGACAAACTTCTTATTCTTCTTTTGCAACTTTGTTATCGGATTTTCTATCTTTGAAAATCCCTCGACGAACTGTCGATAGTATCCTGCTAAACCCATGAAGCTACGCACATCCAGGACATTCGTCGGCGCAGGCCATTCCATTATAGCCTCGACCTTTGATGGATCCATGATGATACCTTTGCCGGAGATGACATGCTCTAAGTAGTGAATTCTCGATTGATAAAAAGAGCATTTGGACAACTTCCACTATGATTTATGCTCTCGCAGTCGTTGTAGTACCAAGCGCAAGTGCTCGTCATGCTCTTCCGTCATCCGAGAGTAAATCAAATATTTTCCATGAATACTTGGACGAAGTTATCCAAGTATTCGTAGAACACCCCGTTCATCAAACTCATAAATACCCCTGGGGCGTTTGTCAGTCCAACGGTAAAATAGTAAACTCATAATGTCCAAACCTCATTTTAAAGTGGTCTTAGGGACTTCATCCTCCTTGATTCATAACTAGAGATACCCTGATCGCAAATCGATCTTGGAAAACACCATCGCACCCTTCATCTGGTCAAACAGATCATCAATCCTGGGCAACGGATATTAATTCTTGATCGTTGCCTTGTTCAATTGACGGTAGTCAATGTAAAGCCTCCATGACCCATCCTTCTTTCATATAAAAACAACAGGCTCACCCCACGGTGATACACTTGGACATATCAATCCCAGGTCCAACAATTCCTTCAGTTGCATTCTCAACTCTTGTAACTCCGGGATCGACATCCGATAAGGCGTTCTAGCTATCTGTTCGATCCCCGGTTTTAGGTCTATAGTAAACTCCAATTCCCTCTTCGATGACATCCCAGGTAACTCCTCTGGAAGACATCTGCAAACTCTCTCATCATCAAAAGGTGTTCTAGACCTTCTGCTACTCCCTTTTCGTTTAACGCAAGGATCTCATAAAACTTACATCCCTTGTGCATGCTCTTTTGTAGCTGCAAGGAAGAGATGAACCTTAGGGAAACTCCCTGGTTCCATCCTACAATCACGCATCTCTGTCCCTCATCATCGACCAAGCTCAACCGTCTCGTCTTACAGTTGATTATTGCCTCATGCGATTCTAACCAGTCCATACCAATCACAACATCATAAGATACTAAGATAATGACATACAGTTTGGCCTTGGCGACAAACTCTCCTAGGTTAAGGTACAACCCGTAACCTGTCCTCCAACCTTCTATTTTGGCTCTCAAAGCCATCTCTACGAAGCTAAACTCATCTTGTTCAACTTCCTTTACCTTAATCCTTTTTAGCGTTGCACTAGAAATAAAACTCTTGGTAGCCCCGAGATCTATCAAAATACTAAGGGTTCGGTCAGTGACGATAACTAATGTCTCGAGAACAGTTGACTAGTGCTCTTCCTAGCAGTTATTCACCATTGTATGCATCGGATGGGCCTTGCCCAAATCTCCCACGATAGTGGGTCTGACTGATCCAGATGTCTTGGTTCTCTTCTCTAGGCAGTCACACTGGTAATGTGTCTCCCCACAATCCAACACACCTTCTTCGGTCTAGTACTTCTGGTACTCGAAGTAGAAGCTGAATTCTAACAATAAGTCCAAACTCAAACTTCTTGACCTTAGGTTTCTAGGTAATTTGGTGCAGAGCATAACGAAGCAACTCCAAAACAGACCTCGTACTCGGGCACCGTGTGACTGCCTTGTCACAAGGCATCGAACTCGTTGAGCTGACGCTCAATGAATTCCTTAGAAAGATACCTCTCCTGGAACCATCCCTCGAACAATTCCCATGACATGTTGTCGATGACCATGTTCAAAAGTGGCAAGAGCGTCTTCCACCATAGAAGAGTGCTCCCCTTCAGTCGAAGACCACTACGCACACCTTCATGTTGGAGGTCGTAATCATGAAGCATGAAGCATAACACCCTTATCTAAACCCATGCCTCGATGGAACAACCATCCATGACACTCGTGGGCTCGAGAACTCAACTCCCTCGATTTCTCGGTGGATGCTAACGGTACTAGATAGGGTGTGCTATGGACCCTCATGGGTATAGGTGCCCTGGCCTCATCTCAGTACTGATGATGAATCAAGGCCCTTGACATTACCTGGGAGGGTCTGGCCAGACTATCATCATCCCTTACCACAAGCGCGTCCAACCCAAGGATTTGTTCTTCCCCTTGGGGGTTCAACTTCGAGGGTGCAGGAACTTTTGGAGGTATCACACCTCCTTCCACAACACCACGTTGCGAACCTCTGAGGCACCCTCTAAATGCGATCACCACATGGACATGTTAAGGTTCTTAATTAACACAACGATTAAAACTCATGGGTTTACTGCAGTGGAAATCCTGGCGATCCACAGTCGTGGGGTTGAACCCGCTCTAATACCACATGTAACGACCCCATCGTTACGATTACAAGTGATGCAAAAGGTGCAATTTTTTTTTTTTCTTCATGTAGGAAGGCAATGACGACAATAGTTGAACCACACTATTGACGAAGAATGCAAGCACGTAGTTCAGGCAACAGACAATTATGACTCCATGCACTGAGACTAGAGCAACTAGGCAAAACATGCGTAGAGCAACAAGGAGAATCAACTACCCGCTCGACGCAAATAAGACCACACATACAAACTAAGGGACAACATCCCCCTCCCGACACCATGGCCCTGGACGACCAATTACTAGAACCTCAAGGCGCGTAAACCAAATGCATGAAGGCGCTCACACATGTGCCGAAAGAAAACTTACAATGCTCAACAACACTCACACGGAAGGCACCGATTCCGGCCAAGTTATCATTCGCTGCTATCCAATAGGGTGCGCCATGATCCCCTCATCAGGAATCATGCCATCCCCAGGTGGTAGATGCGTCAATAAACTTAGTGCAACATATCCTAATGGAACGAAGGACTCAAGAAATCCAGTGTGCTAGGAGGCAAAAAACTGACAAGAAGACTATGCCCGCACCCCAAGCAACCGGCCGACAAGACGCATGATAACCCTCGAATTCAATTGCACGAAGGACCGGAGGATTCTTGTTTCCTACAAGGAAACCTATGGTGTAACGACAAGACGAAACACCCTTTCTAGCTCAACATAAGGCATGAAGCGCATAACTGCCAATTAACTAAAGGCTATTAAGGGTTTTAGTTGATTCGCCTACTAAACTCTCGTCCATTAAGCTTGCGCAAGATAAAAGACTAGTACACCAATAAATCATGATGCCTGACACATCCTGTTATTGGTTAAGCAAGATGTCTAAGGGCGAAGGAGTGAACCTTTATCAAGTTACTGTTGTCATCAATGTTATCATAAATTTAGACTAAAAAAAAGGGCATTCAACCAAATCAAAAACTTGTCAGCAAAATACACTGATCAATAAGAATAGGTGAACCACTTAACCTTTATTTTTAAAGGTGATCTATGATGCATATAAAAATGACATGGAAGTCTAATTACCAAGCCTATCTTTCAACCAGTTTAATGTTGAAAGGTTATTGTCGATGTTTAAAATGTTACACTCTACAATTTAACTAGACTATTATACACGTGTCTATAATTGATCAAGTTAACATAATTGACATGGCTGTATAAATTATTAACCAATAATTTATATACAAGTTATAATTGCTGTCCAAATAAGTTCAAAAATATGTTGGAAAACTAATGGCATTCATAAAAACAAAAGAGGTGGCTGACTAAACACTTAATAAACTCGTTGTTAAAAATCACGATTTCTGTTCATGCCACAAATTGCTACCCTAAAAACATCAATGCTACCTCTTACCAATTCACCACCCAAGGTTTTACCTATCCTCAACACACAGATGTATAAATAATCCTGCTATGTGATTCAATAGACGTCTCATTAAAGGAAAAGGCGGACTTAACTAAATTTGAGCCAAATGTACATGAAAAATAGCAGATAAAAGTGTGTAACGACAGTCAATTAATTGAGGCGTTGTCTGATAGAAAAACGCGATCTGGTTGCTATTAAAAGACTCGCTATTTATCAAAGTCTATGCACATAATCAATTGGTCTACCAACGCTGAATAAAATCAATTGTCACATAATCTGGATCTTGTCAATTCATTAAACGCAAACCAGAAATAAGCAAAAAAAACGCCCCCTATATGTGTGTTGAACGAAATCTAAATAAGTGCCGCTGTAAAATCGCCAGTCAACGTATAGAAAAACGTTAAAGTTATTCAGAGAAAAACACAAGGGATATTCAGAGAAAAACACAAAGATTATTCAGAGAAGAACGCAAGGGATATTCAGAGAAAAACGTAAACGTTAATCAGAGAAAAACGTAAAGGTTAATTAGGGGAAAACGTAAAAATTTCAGAGAAAATGCTAAGGCTATTCATCAATACCGACGCGGGTAAAACTCAACAGTTGTTAACCACAGAGATCAAACACAACATCCAACGCTCTCACTCACAACAATCAAGCAATTAAATTCCCTATCCAGTAATTAAAATGAACTCTATCAAGGCACGAATTGCTATCCCTGATATTGATGGGGTCGTTGTTTACAAAAAATTTAGAGGTAGCTTCCCACTAACGCTAGAAGTTGCTGTGTAAAACAACACGCAGGATAAAGCTGTCCAGAAAGTATACTACGTTGGCAAGGGGTATTGAATGGCAGTCACAAATCGAAAAGGATGCAGACACACTCTGATTAATTTAATTTCGCAGCCACAATTACTGTAGTTAGATTTGCAGTCATAGAATTCTCCTTCAATGCAAATCGTTGTCACCTTTATAAAATGCTGCCAAACAAATATATAAAATTGTTGGTATAGATTAATGTTTTCTTCACAATGTAGCTGTCTATAAAAACAAGTTTGAGATGGTGAATGCTGTTCAAAACAAACACAATCCATAAATCAATCAGAAACAAAACGCCTCCACTACAAACTAAATGAAACCACAAAATTATTGTCAAACGAAGAGCAAAGAAGGGAAATAAACGCAGACCAAGGTGGTCGAAGCGCAGGGTAAAATGGTATAAGTATAACTGTATGATTCGACGAGTGTATAGGTAAAACGTAGAGCCAAGAAGGTAATAAAACATTGTCATTTAAGTGGACAAAAACACAGTCCTACGAAGTGGCAATTCACCAGATTAACAAGGGGAAAATCCCAGTCACAACCGGTGGCCAAAAACGCAGAAAAAAAAACTTCGCCATCAATTCAATAAATTGCAGGGTGTATTATTCTCATCAAGGCACAAGACAACACTCTACCTGGAACAATCAACTGGGCTAGACGGCTGGGCAGAGACATCTGTCGCTCATCATCATCACACATAAATTCGTGGCATTAGGATCTATAGGTCTATTAACACCGAAGTGATGACCGTTGATCTGGCTCTTGGTTGACTGCCTAGGCGAGGATTGATGAGTTAGGGACGAGGGCAAAGTAAGAAGCGTAAAACTTCACAACAATCAACAACCAAAGGACATTCTCAACATGCAGGGATCGAAGCCAAGGGAATCAATCAACAACGAGCTTAAGGCTATCGGGGGGAATACAATTATCAACTAAAACACTAAGTCAATCATTTTCTTTACCCAATTAAAAATACATAACTAAAAGTGTAAGTATACTAATAATCTACCATGCAGAAATAAAGG
>JASDQU010249292.1:0-11143 GCA_032191745.1 Picea mariana | reverse complement strand
GAAAGAGGGCAAATTTCTTCAATTTCGCACAGGAGTTGAAGAATTCTCTGTCGCAAGAAGTGCACAGAGCTTCCTTTGAGAGATAACTGGAGTAGTTATCGTGGCATGAAAATTTCATGCGCAGGCAAGGTTTGAATTCAGAACTCTCCAAGAGAAGTTGAAGACCCAGAAAATCAAATTTGTTTGAAGGTTGTAAAGGGTGAGCGAAAGTTTGAATCGAAATCATCCAAGAGCAAGAAAGGCCAAGAATCCGAATCAAATCTTGGGGCCAAAGAATTATCAAGGATGCATATGGATGGTTGACATTCTCCGCAGAGAATTGTTGAATTTGCGAGGACCGTTAGTTCACATCAAACTTGCAAGGTGGTTAGCGACAGGAGGAACCCATCACCTGGGAGCCGAGGACCAACGGGAGTCATTGATCGAATTTTATTTGAGCCATCAGATTTCCTTGGGGTTTCAGGGTTCGTGGGTTTGGAAGGCAGACCAATTCCCGATTCGTTCCAAGTCCTGAGTCACGAGGTATAAGGTGGGAGATCTAGGCTGTTGGATCTCAGTAGCAGGAGAACCATTGGATCAACCCCTGCATCATATCGCGTATCAGGGTTTCGAGGTGGATAGACATTTGTTGTGATCACGGAGGTTACGAAATGCTAAAACCTGAAGTCACGTGCGATAGGTGGCGCTGACATAGCATGCAGAAAAGGTGAAAGAGGGCGACAGTTGGCTTGGACACATCGCTTGGGAGGAGTCAACACTATGTTGACTTATCGCACTTCAGAGGTTCACAAGGGGAGAGCAACAGTTTATGACCCTCCAAATTGCGAAGTCACAAGTTGCGAGAGGGGCTAGCACTTAGCCTAGTAGGTGGTCATTTGTAAAGGGAGCTAACAGAAAGGGACCATACACCATCCTCCATATCGCAAGTTTGGTTATCGACATTTGGGCACTGGAGGAGTCGAGAGTCCATGACTCTCCAACTCGCAAAGTTGCGAGTCACAAAAGGGCTCGTGCCAGGCCTTGGTTGTGGTCATATTGTAAAGGGGAGGCTAGGGGAGAAGTTCTTATACCTTACACCTATTCACAGTTTCGTGTCTCGACTATTGTTGAGAGCTGTTGCATTGTGTTAAAATCCGCAAACTCGCGAGACCCGATCTCTTTCTTGGTCAAAGAAAAAGAGACCTTTCTGACTCTTGTGGAGGTTTGGAAAATATCCTGAGCGGATATCGGCCCGAGGGTCAGGGGTCTGCACCACAAGTTGTTCTTCATATTCTAAACAAGTATGCAGAGAGGAACTGAGATTATCAGTGTATTTTCCTTGAGCCTATGGCGATAGGGGGAAGGTAATGCATTGTATTAATGCATGAAAGCCACTTGGTTATGAGGTCGGATGAGTTCAAGGATTTGATTGTATAACTTAGTGAACCACAAGTTGAAGGAATTTATGGTCTCACCATCCTTATAGACGATGTTATTGTATTTCCGTAACTTCTTGGCTGGGATTTTAGATTTCCCATAGGTGGATCTGAACCAATAGATTAACTCTTCCCAAGTAGATAGAATCTTAGGAGGTTGGTCAAATAAATCGGTTGTAGCCTTTCCTTCCAAGGAATTGATGAATAAGCGCATGCAAGTATCATTGTCATTTGCTCCTATGTTGTGACAAGCATTAGAAAATGCCACCAGGTGTTCATTTGTAGTGACAATGTTATTTCTCGAAAACCTAGGGAGATTGTCTTTGAATTTAGGAAGTGGACGACTAACAGGTGTTAGGTTAAGAGGAGAGGACACATGCCATGGTGTGGTTGTGGCATCTTCTTGAAACTGAAAAAGCCCACAGTTTTTAATGTATTTGGTGGGATTTGTGGTAGATTGGACAGGGATATGGTGGCTATATAAGCTACCAATCACTAACGAATATAAATAATGAGAAGATGAAGCACTTCTAGCGCGACCAGAGCCACCACTAGATACCATTTTGTGGATGATAGGTGAGGGATAAAAAGACGAACTGGATGAATCAAGCAAATTTCTCCTTAGAGAACTTTGTTGGGTAGATAATACAATGTTCCTTTTTCCTATTTCAGCAATAGGGTTAATTTTGGGTGATAAGCCTCTTTTTCTTCTAGAGACACGAGAGTCTAAGGACATGAAAGTTAGGACAAAAATGAAGGAGCAAGAAGGTTACTGTTGATTTCTAGGCTGTCTACGTCTAGCTTCCAATAGTTATTGGGAACTAATATCTCATTCAATTGTTTCCCATGAATGATTAATCTCAACACAAGTATTGGTAGTGTCAAAAATGGTGTTGAACAGACTCAAAGCAATGTTGTTCTGATCTTGAAGATTGGGCACAATATTGGGCTTCCTTGCAAAAAGCACAGTGATTAAGAAATAAACAATCAAAGAATCAATATCATAAAAATAGATGTATTCGATGTAAATCAAGAATAAAAATTTACCATAGAGCTTTGAATATCTCCCCAGTATGGTCTCCAAATAAATCTTGAGAAAAATATATGAAATAATCTTACTCAATCATTTTCAGATTCTTCTTGGATAAAGAAAAATAGAAGGGAATATCACCCTATATTTATATACATCAAAATTAATATCCTAACTCACAAGTATTGATTACACGTGCTTAAGCTGGTTTTTTATAAATAAAAGCTTGTTGAAAAATTCATTATTTATGTATTTTCTTAACATAACAGATGTTGAAATAAATATAGAGATAGACGAAAAGACACCAAGTAGATAATCAAGATGGATGAGACATAAAACAATCCTTTATTTCATTGCAATTCATCAAAGAGTCATTCTCTTTACAAAATTTTGGGAAGCAGTTTTGGACCAAGGTCAAACTTAGACGTCCCCAATGAAACATACAAAAGGACCTCTGACAGGAAATCAAAAACTGAACTCTAAAAGATGGATTATCTTGCCACAGATTGTTTCCCACTCGAATATGCACAGTAGCCTTTGTCAATCATGAAAACTAATTCACAAATAGACAAGTCTACACAGACTATCAAAGATAAATCAACACCTCTGAAAAACAAGTGTCTGAATGATGTAATTCAACCCTGAATCTTGTTATCTACAATAAGACCCTGGTATCATAAAAAATAATTAGGCTTGTGATAAATTAAGGAATGAATGAAAAATGAACTATCTCAGCACAAACTTAAAGAGAAAACCTTAGTATGCTTCTCCTATTCCTCCTTTTCTTTTTTCCTTTAAGAAAATCAGAATTGGTTGAAGTAGTTGAACTACTTCATTAGTTAAGTTAACTAAAAAATCAACCAACTTTTTAGTTAGGGGGAAAAGTAATAAATCATAATAAGGGTTTTAAATAAATAATAAATAGTAGGTGGGAACCCTTGTGACTCCCCTTTGGCTCTTAAAAATCATAACATAACTAGTCAATTAAACAAAAACATCCCTCCTTGTGACTCCCATCATCACATTCATGTTTTACAAATGATCTAATCGATATTTGAAATTATTTTCAAAAATATATTACTCATATATCCAAAAAAAACATGTTGTCCAAAACTTTCTGAGGTCAACTGTCATCAATAATAAATAAAATAAAATTTTAAATCCATATATTCCCCTCTGAGATGCAATCTTTCCCTTTTTATTGTTGTCACCTTTTGATCTCTTTGAAATTGCATTTGGTTGTGCTAAATATTTAGGCCTAATCTCTTTGATCACATGAGAACAATCATCCCTCAAATGCATATGGGAGGACACAAATTTATCAGAGCCTTTGGAGGGTGAGGAAGGGGAAACAGTGGATTTTCCTTTGTCAAGGGCATGGTGGGCCTCGGTTTCAATCTTTTTGTAGCATGGGAGGATTGAACTGGTGAGTGGATAGGGGCATCTTGGACAATCTTATTGATAGGAGGGGGAGAAGGTAAAGACAAATTGGGCTAGCCATGATGTTGGGAGACTGTTGGGTGGACAATCTCTTGCCATCTGTCGTTTTTAGGAACCTCAAGTTGCAATGAGACATGAGGAGGAACGAGAATACCAGGGGATTGTGGATCCTGGAAGGGAGGCCTTTCAGGCCTAGGTTGGACCACTCCTTGCCCAATTCAATTGAAAAACCCATCCTGAAATAGATGACCTAACTCTTGCGAGAAAGCATCAAAGTGAATGGAGAATCTAGGCCTTCTACGGCCCCTAGTCCAATTTCCTCTTCCTTGGTTGCCTCTTCCATGGATACTTCAGCTAAAAAAGCTCATTCGTGCATGCATGATTGATTATAAAATAGTTCCTTTAACAACCATACCTGAAAACTCCTTAAAAATATGAAATATATTTTGGCTCAGCAACATATCAGACTCATGCAATTCAATCCATACAAATTGTTTAATTGTTTTGAATGAGCAAGGGGTGAACAAAAGGTTCTAGGATATGTGAGGGGTTTGTATTGAGTGAAAAATGTTAAAATGAGGGGGAATGAATCACGATTACTTCTCACAGACAACATACAATCAATTGTAATGTAAACCAAGGAACATGTCACCATAATCCATCCAAGATACTGTGATTTCAAACTGTCACAATACAAAATTCTCTTAACTATAATTAAATTTTAGGAACATGCAGTGAAAAATGGATATGGTAAGGCGAGGGGATTGTAATTAGAAAAAAGTGAAATAATGGTAGGGAAAGAGAGTGGATATTGTTCATAAAATTAATTAAGTAATCCATAAAACCATTCTATATCAAACGCAAAAGATCCAAAACCAACCAAATAATCATTGTGATCAATTAAACAACTAATGTGTAGAAATCAAACAATTATGTGTATTAACTTGCTCACTGTTTGTAATTAAATCTTTAACATAGTGTCATCAAAACAAGAAAATATGCCTTCCACAACAACCTGTAGAAGAGTTTAGTTTCTTCTCATTTCTCCACTTAATGTTTTAAAACAATTTCCAAATGAACACATGGTCACTTATTTCCACTATGTTTAACATCAAATCATAAACCATTGTACATTAATTATTTCCTTAATCAAACACAGACACAAAAAGCATGCCCAATTTCATCTCTCAATTCCATTTAACAATTAAATTGTAATGAGACCATACTGTCACAAAACCCATGCCTATCTCTACTACGATGCATGGTATTCATCAAACATACACAATGGACAGTCAAACACTATCATCAATATTTAAGATTGCAATAATCCTGACTTTCCATTTAAACACATAGTAACAACAATCGCCATCTCAACTCATACGATGTTGTAGGATACATAGACCATTCAACAAAATGCAACAACATTTCTATGATTATACATGTCTAATTACTTTGAATATAAACATCAAATGATGCAGAGCTATCGATCCAATACAAGGAGGCATCAATAGTATGCCCAACCCCATTTCTCAAATCAGTCAAATTTCAACAAAACCATATTGTTTAAAAACCCATGCCCATATCTGATGGTACAATCAAACAATATCCATAACATATAAAGTGGACATCCATGCCAAAAACTATCACGATTGCAATAATCCCATTTGGAAATTAAAACACACAATAACAACAATCCTTATTTCAACCTATATCATGTTGTAGGAAACACACAACCCAGTGTAATAAGAAAACATGAATATTCCCTATCAACCATAAGACAATGTTGAGTCAACAATTCAACTATTACAGCACAAGAGGCAGTGACTTCCTGCCCACTTCATTACTCAAATCAAACAATTAACCATGCTGAACTATCGAATCAATTTCCATAATAAAGGATACATTTATTATAAACCAATCACAAAAATTAATGTCAATGCTATTAGTTAGGGACAACCAAGAATTAACCACTGTTGATGATAATCTACCAAATCATAACAGTCGACCATGATCCCGACCAAAACAACTGGTTCATTTATCAAAATCGGGCTTAAAATAATCAAGGTGGGCACTGAGTAACCAACACAGGGAGGTTGGAAACGACCATCAACAGCAGGTGAGAAACATTCGGGACAACACGGTGGAAACATAGGACATATCACCCATATCTTTTCAAGAAAAGGAGAGAGTTCAACAGGAAGGAGAGATCAGAGGAGCAGAGGTCCCTCACGAGCCAATAAATAACACCCATACCACGTAGGGAATAACCCTCGCGGTTTTACCCAATCAACCCGGGTAATGTTGATATAAAAACAAATCCATGAAATAGAAATCAACCTCAAAGCAAGCCCCTTGGCATCATATCCATCATAACTAAATACACAAACATCAATAGTATAAACGAGCCCATACCCAGGTGAAACAATATACAATGACACCAGGAGGTTTGAGATCAAACCCAACAACCCATGACATCAACACGACAGGGTGAGGTGACAAGAACTTGTGAGAATACAGCCAGTCAAGTCTAGACCTAATGAGCCCTCCGAAAAAACTCACAAGGCCAACAAAGAGCCTTCATGTCTTCTTCCACTCAGAAAAATTAATGAAACTATGACTTCAACCATCGTTTTCCATGGCAACGAAAACCACACAACAACCATTCCAGAGAAAAATCACAAGTTTACATAGCTTCCAGTCTCAAGAAATCACAGACCCATACATCACCGAGCCAATATCTATTTCATAACTAGAGAGGGTTCATGGATGGTGAAAAAGACATACCTGTAACCATGAAAACCTTAAAAATGCGAGCTTGGTCGAGTAGCTCTTCCTCTTCTTGAAAATCAGAGCTTAACCATTGAAAAACACAATTGAACAATAACCAAGCTAGGGTGACGACCAATGGAAGGGGTATGGAGTGACATGCAGTAAATGGACGTCGCTTCCATCCTCTATCCATTTAATTACTTAGTACATTCCAACCAACCCTCCATTAATCCATGCATCGAAACCAACATTCCCTTACTTCCCAAATGTGCCACCCTATGTCACATTAATCATTTCCAACCACACCATAACACATATAACTCAATAAATTGTATAGCCACTAACCCCGTTAGCTAGGACTAACAACAATCCCTCAATTTCAATGCATGTAGTGTACCATAGTAGCATATTTTAATTTCTTGCTTAGATTTTTTACATATTTATTTTATTCTTTTCCATGACTAACACATGTTTTGTGCAGGTGTAATATATAATAGATCATGGCACAATTGAAATAACAGTTCGCATAACTCCTTGTGACATGGAAATGAGAGTTTTAGAATAAATAACTCACACATAGCATGAATTTTCCATCACCCATTTGTTGTGAATAGAACCAACATTTGAACATCAATCATGCTCAAACTTGTAAGCAGTGTCGAACAACAACATAAATATCAAATAAGAACAAGATATGATCCTCCAATCTATAAGGGCATCCCACCTACTAGCATTATAGATATATCGTTAGCTTACAATAATAGGCTTTAGCAATACTTTGCGGGCAAAAACCTCGTTGCGGTTTTAATCGTCAATAGTGTGATTCCATTCTGATGGATGCATGTCATGTGTTATTGGAGAGGCCTCAACTATATGACATAAAAGTCATGCATAATGGATAAAAGAATACCTATACCTTTTGGAAGGATGGATCAAAATTCGTCTTATTGCCCCTTAAGGATGAGGGGAAAACTAAGAATATGTTGTTGGAAAGAAATTGTTTTAAGGAAACGAAGGAAACAAGTTTTTTCTATGCATTAATAGTGAAAAAGGAGTTGGGGAAGAAATACCAATCCATAATGAATTGGCATAGATACTAGAACAATAAGTTGATGTTATCCCTAATGAACTACCTGATGGTCTTCCACCAAAGAGGTATATTCAATACCACATTGATCTAATTACACGATCATCTTTACCCAATCGGGCCACCAATAAGATGAGTCTTACAGAACTTGCATAGCTCAACTAGCAAGTGACAAACTTATAAACAAAGGCATGGTAAGAGAAAGCATGAGTCCATGTGTTGTGTTGGCATTGTTGACTTCTAGAAAGGATAATGCATGAAGGATGTGCATACATAGCAGAGAAATCAATAAAAATACCATCAAATATCGATTTACTATACCGTGCTTAGACGACACGATGGATGTGATAGTCAAAGATGAATATTTTAGTAAAATTTTTTTGTGAAGTGGATACCACTAGATATGGATTCATGAAGGGGATGAATGGAAAACTAGCTTTAAGACTAGGGATGGGATATATTAATGGACGGTGATGCCATTCAGAATGTCCAATGCACCTAGTACTTTCACGGTTTATGAATACCGTGCTTCAACCTTATATTGGTAAGTTTGTTTTCACTTATTTTGATGACATCCTAGTTTTTAGTATTAACAAAGAATATCACTTGCAACATTTAAAAATTATATTGGATGTGTTGAGAAAGCATCAACTTTATTCAAACCTGAAGAAATGTAGTTTCCTACAAGAAAGTTTTGTATTTTTTGGTTTTTTTATCTCAATAGAGGGAGTCAAGATGGATTCAAAGAAGGTCAGAGCAATTTTGGAGTGTCCTAGTCCCAAGAGAATAACAAAGGTAAGAAATTTTCATGAGATGGCCACCTTTTACTGAAAATTTATTCAAAATTTTAGTAGTATTGTAGCACCCATAACATATTGCACCAAAGGAAAGACATTCATGTGGACCAATGAAGTTGAGGAAAGTTTCAAGTTTATAAAGAAGAGGGTAAATGAGGCACCTATATTAGCCTTACCAGATTTTGATAAAGTGTTTGAGGTGGAATATGATGCTTCTCATGTAGGAATTGGAGCTATACTTAGCCATGCAGGTAGACCAATTGCATTTTTTAGTAAAAAGTTGAATGAGGTAAGAAATAACTACACATATGATGTATAATTTTATGTAATTGTGCAAGCATTGTGACATTGGAGGCATTATTTAGTGTTGAAGGAGATTTTGTTATTCACCGATCATATTTCATTAAAATATGTAAACACCCAAAATAAATTGAACAACGAACATGCAAAATGGGTCTCTTTCTTACAAGGATACACCTTTGTCCTAAAGCACAAATAAGGACTAGAGAGTCAAGTTGTAGATTCTTTGAGTTGACACACTATTCTTTTGACAACCATGGAAAATAAAGTAATTAAGTTTGTTGCATTGAAGGATCTCCATGTGTTTGATAATGATTTTTGGGTCATTATGGAAGAATTAAAAAATCCAATCACTGGGAACATGGATCTTATTCAGGGTCAATATTTTATGCAAGATGGATACCTCTTCAAAGGAAAAAAAACTATGCATTGCAATTGGTTTTATGAGAAAATATTATCAAAGAACTTGACAATAGTGGTTTGGCAAGACATTTTTGAAAGGATAAGACACTATCCTTAATCAAAGACAAGTATTATTGGCCGAAGATGAAAAATGATATAACCAAGTATGTGGAACAATGTAGGATTTGTCAAATGGCTAAAGGACACTCACAAAATACAGGGTTGCATATGCCATTACCAGTGCCCATAGGCCCATGGACAGATCTGAGCATGGACTTTGTGTTGGGGCTCCTAAACAAACAACAAGGTAATGATTATATTTTTGTGGTTGATGATAAGTTCTCTAAAATGTCTCATTTCATTTCTTGTAAGAAAACTAGTGATGCATTGAGGGTGGAAGAATTGTTTTTTAAAAAAATTATAAGATTGCATGGGATTCCAACAACTATTACCTCTGATAGAGATACTCGATTCTTGGGTCATTTTTGGAGGAATTTATGGAAGAAAATGGTGACTAAATTACATTTCAACAGTTCCTATCACCCCTAAATAGATGGGAAAACCAAGGTATTAAATCATAGTTTGGGAAACCTATTACGAAGCATCGTTGGAGAGAAGCCCAAGCAGTGGTATTTAGATTTACCCCAAGAATAATTTTCCTACAATAGTTCAGTGAATAAATCTACTGGTAAATCTCCATTTCAGGTTGTGTACAGTAGAAATCCTATGGGGCCCAGGATTTGGTGCAGCTACCACTTGGGGATAGGATCACCGATGATGGGGAAGAATTTGTAGAACACATTTAACAATTGCAAAAATAGGTGTGACAAAAAATATAGGCCAGTAATGAACATAATAAAATTATAAAAGATGCTCAGTGACGATACTGGGTATTCAATGAAGGTGATTTGGTGATGGTTTATTTATGAAAAGATCAGTTTCCTAGAGGAACCTACCACAAATTGAAGTATAAGAAAATTGGTCCTTGCAAGATTCTCAAGAAAATTAACAACAAGGCTTATAAGGTAAATTTACCAGATGAACTCGATATTTCCCATGTGTTTAATGTTTCTGAATTATATATCTTCCATGGGAACGATATGGACGATGACAGTGAGACAAAAGTGGATTGGCAACATATCATTCCAAGCAAGAAAAAGGAAAATATTGTGCATATTTTAGACAAGAAGACCCTCATGCTCAACAAGGGCAATACAACCGATATCTGGTCTAGAGGGAATCCGTAGCACCAACATAAAGTACATGGATTAGAAAGGGGGACTTTCTACACCTAGATCTAATTAAGTGGCAATAGTTTGAATAAATTAACTTGAAAGAGTTGTGTTCTTTTCAACCAGAGGAGAATGATGCAGATATTTATGAGGGTCATAATGTTTGACTTAGTTATTCATTTGGGTTAAAATTTTATAGGGACTTTCATCTCGAAGAGTTCACTATCGTGTCGATATGATCCTTCAAATAAGACATAGTTTTGACACTTTTTTGAGGCCAAATTCCTTCATATAAGGCCTCAAATTGGGGTTTTAGTATTTTTACGGGAATTTTTAAATTAGCAATTATCAATTATCTCTCAATTTATACACCTAATCAGAAAATCAAGCTGACAAATAGTGTCTCTGTAGTTATCTTTAATTTATTGGTAAGTTTTAGAGTAATGCAATAATTTCATAAAATTAGTGGTTTTTCTAAAATTAGTTGTTTTTCTACAATTAATTGTTTTCAAAAATCTCATATAATAGTTATAAATGGTTGAAATTTCATTGTCATAGTTAGGATGGAGAAGGAATAAAATAAATTTATTTTCTGTTTTTGTGTGTTTGCATGGTTCTTTAGATCTCGTGAATCAATGAGAGTTTAATGGCTACATCACCTTACATTAATT
>JASDQU010249288.1:18706-30905 GCA_032191745.1 Picea mariana | reverse complement strand
TAAAATGAGCACACATTCTTCTATATTCTAACACCCCCCAATACTGAAGCTCACTGGAAAGTCAAAGTGACTTCCCCTTGCAAAGATCCACTCATCTCCATTAGTCAATGAAATGCCCAGCCCTGTAATCCCAGGGTCCCATACTAGCCTCTGACAAGGACCATCACACAGATGCTACACTACTGTGATCATGACTGTCTGCTCAAAATATACATACTGGATCCCCCACTCCTGGAACCTCATGCTGAAATACCTGTGAAAATTGGGTCTGTTGTCAAGAAGCTGAACCTGTAAAGGTATCTCTGTGGAATCATCATCTGCCCAACCACCTCCATACTCGATCATGAGTATCAATAGGGAGAACTTGTCTCGCCACATAGAACAAGTCCCTGCAAGCCCTCTCAAAACCATCCAAGAGTGAAGTATGTTGCTCTCTGGCACAACCTAGGCCATCATAAGATGAAACAACCCACTAACCAAATGGTCTCCTGGATCCCATGGAAAAATTGGAAGTTCATCACTTCCAATCCTCACTAACTGCTCATGTGTCATACTGATAACTGTCGGAAGCCCTCCATCCTCATCCCAATGAGAATCTGAATCTGTGTCACCCTTTGAGATATCTGCTATCCCACGGCCTAAGATGCTCACCATCGCACCCAAGGTCTGAACTGTCTGTCTCTGATGATCCACCCCTATTCTGCTGTATGCAATAAAGACACTCCTATCAGGTGGTCTTGGCCTACCAACTCTCCATGTGCCCTGCCACTGTCGATCTCCCCCTATGCTGCTGTCAATGATGAAAGTATCGGAAAAATCTAACAAAAACATCTATAACCAACTGTAGGATTGGAAAGTATCATATGCTTTGGTCAATCCCCAGGATTGGACCAAAAACTCATCCACTAGCACCCATGGTGAATAATTGTCTAAACTCCAACTATCGGATACAACAATAGATAACTCCACAAACTGCTGGTCAATCACTCTCCCTCCATCATCACTCAAATAGTTGCTGCTACTGTGAAGGTGATCTCCCAGAACTATGTGTTGCTGCAAGAGGGAGGAATCTCCATGCTCCACTAAGTGTGTCTCCTCCCTGAAATACAATGCGTCCCCATGAATCCCACCGTACATCTCTCTCATCATCATATGTCCAAGGTGTACTTCCAGATCAACCCTTGTGTGGATATCAACCAATCCTGGAACACAAATGAAAGTGTCCTCGTAACTGCCCTTGGATCTGGAATCCTCATGTGTATGTGTGTGACCAATTGTCTCGGAACTACCCATGAATGGTGGCCCCTGTGACACCCAGGCATCCTGCAACAATGTAACTGAGGAACATATCTGACTCTTTGTCGAGATAGATATAGTGTATCTCTGACTAGTCTCCTCAAGGAGCTCATCTAATCTGGACTCTGATTATTGAAGGGTTGTCTGTGTGCCTTTCAATAATCCTCGTGTGCTCACCAACTCATGAGTGAGTCGGTCCACCTCAACCTCCTGTTCCCTTAGTGCCCTGTGATACTTCTCGCCAATCTCCAATAGGTAATCTCTATCCATCAATAACTGCTGGTAGTCGGCCCTCATCACAGTCACTCTCTCCATGAGTGTATGGAAGTCATCAATGGCAAGTCCCCTATCTGAACTATCATGTGCAATTGAGGCCCTCCAACAATAACCTGCCACCAATGCGTGCGTATCATCAATGCATCTAGTGGCTGCCATGATCATGTCCTCACTAACTCTCAACTGTCCTGTCAAATGTCGTGACCCCTGATCACAACCCTGTTGAGGTGCAACCTCATGCCTCTCACTGCTAGCATCGATAATGGAATCCTCAACAACACACTCCTCAAAAGATAAGGTACTGAACTGCCCACTGTCCACTATGCTACTGAGTCCTCCTGTATGCCACTGCACGCCATCACCAACTGCGACCCCCATCTGAATCGCACTGTATCTTGTATGGACAACTGTACCCTCCTATGCACTCACCCTACTAATATCATCTACGCCTGGATTCCATACAGATGTGTCCAAACACGTGCTATGGTCATCCCGACCAATAAGGAGTGCATCCTCATCACTGTAGATTGATCCTGGGAGTAAGTGTCCCAACAAGCTGTCATTCTCCACAACCTGGTCCATCAATGGAATCTCCAAGAGTGGTAACTCACTCTCCTCATACTGATAGGTATGTGCAAGATCAACTAACTCCAAGCCATACCTCTCCTCCCGGGTCTGCAGATCCATATGTCCCTTGTGTACAATCCCCACACAAGGCTCCTCTACCATATCGGGAATGCCACTGATATCCTCATGTGTCGTGGCTCGCATAGGTGACTGAGAAGATGAAAAATGTGGATCGCTCATCATAGGAAGCTCATTAACCTTCATACATGACTTCCTGGAAGCCACGTCTACACCCAAGGGTTGGTCATCCAACCACCTAATCTCATCACGTCCTAGTGCCAACACATATGAATCCTCACAAGTGTCATCACTATGCTGAAGTGTTGAAGTCTCAACACTGCCTGGTAGGGAAGATGAAGAACATGCACTATCATCCCATCCATTCAACTGTCCCTTAGATGCGCAGGATTCACTAGCCTCATCTGACTACTCTAAATAGGCATCTGTGGTTGCATTCTCATGCACCTCCTCATCCTCACTATCATAGTGTACCTCAACAATGGGCACCTTCCCCTTCTTGTCCCTTGATAGTTGTGGTTCATACCACTCAGTATGTTTGATGGTGCAAAAATCCTTGAATGACATGTCTGCATGAAATTCTGTACCAAGCTCCTGGTACTGTCTCAAACAATTTGCAAACTCCTCATCATGTCCTTTTTGTCATGTTTGTTGCCTCTTTGAACCACTAGGCCCTCCTGCGGCATTGGCACCTATAATGCTCATGCTATGCTGGAGCATCTGTGCACTAAGGTTCATCTGCTGTATGGCGGTCAACAGGTCTCTCTGTCCCCTAGCAAGGTCATTCAACATGGCCTGCGTATTGTCAAAATGTATCTCAGGGCCTTTCCCTTTGCCCTCGGGTGTCTCATGCCTGTCACCCATAGTCCCCTCTATCTCGGCTTCTGTGTCTGAAATGATATGCTCTCCATCATCTGTCTCTGGCTCTGTATCTGACTGAGTGTGGAAGGGGGTGCAATCCCTTCGGTTTCCATCTCTTCTATCTCTGCTATGGCCTCTGCAGTATCGAATGTACTCGTCCCCAATATGTCCTCAACCCTCTGGGTATTCTTCACCTGTTCCCAGAATCATGGGGTCATGAGAAGCAATTCTTCAGAGGCTGGCAGGAAGAAGGCTCTGATACCACCGAAATATCCCTGATCCAACTGATTTGGATATCTACTGCTGAACTACGGTTTGGCTACTGAATCTGATGCTCTGGGGGTTTCTGACTGCATTTGAGTAACTATGTGAAGATGCTCGGTTGTTTTTACATGTGTGTTCCAGTTTATTATGTGTTTAGCAGTATAAAACAATACATGCGAAATAAGGAGAACACAACTCACTGATATATATATATATATATATATAATGCTGGAAAAAACAACAAATACAATAAAGACTGGAAGCAGATATGATAATCATCAGTTAGATATCATGGAACGTCACTAGAATACAAAATAACAGATAAGAAATACCCGTGACCAGAAGAACAGGTGCTGGTCTGTGCATGCACGGATAGATCGACAAAGAGAAGTTTGGCAGCTCACGGTAACGGCTGTAGAATCCGGAAAACTCGCCCTGATGGCGATACCCGTCGGAATGAGCTGGAAACTGTCTCAAAAGATGCGCCTTGGACTCTAGACTGATCTTGATGATCGTCAGACTGAAGATCCGACCTCTGAAGCTCCAGATCTCACCCTTGGGGGTTTGTGCACCTCTTGGGCTCAATGAGTGCGCCCTAGTGATTCCACCAGCGAAATCTGACGATGTATAGCTCAAAACGATCGTCCTGATCTGCTCTGTAATGGGTCGGAAGGGATTCCTCAGATCTGTCCTGGAATGTCCTCTAGAACTCCAAATGTGCTTCCTCTGGAGTTGGGCCCTAAATGACTGTTTTCTGCTTTTCGGAAGATTCTACCCTCGAAAACTGATGACAAATGGCTCAATAGGTACGCCCTGGCTAGCTCTCTAATGGGTCAAAAGGAATAGGACAAATCCGAACCGTCACAAACGACCGCACAAACCCTCTCTCAATCACTTGCACTCTCACTAGCTGAGCTGTGCAATCACTGAACTGGACACTGTAATGCACAGTGAAATACCTGGATTGTATCTCCGATAGGCTAGGGTGTGTCTCTCAACATCGAAACCGATCAATGGTGGTGGTTTCCTCCAGAAATCCACAAAACAAGGGGGTCGATTTCCTTCTCCTCTGCAAATATCTCAACATCAAATCATAACATAATTATGAATTAGGTTGCTTTACCCTTCCTTTATAGCTTCCCAAAACCCTAATTCGTTGTTGACCTTTTCCCTCCAAGTGACTTTTACTTTATTTTATTATTCGTTGATTAAATCACTTAATTAATTAATTAATGAACCATTTTACCTCTAAAAAGTGATTTATCCATCCTGATGGCTTCTCCGGCCATTGAAAGTCACTTCTCATCATCTTATCCTGTAATGTTCTTCCTCCCGATTCCGATGAGCTATTACACTAAGAGGTTTCTCCAAGTAATATGCCCATTGTGACCTTCTTAGTGAATTTAATTAAGATATGACCCATAATAAATCAAAATTACGGAAATTGTCGGAATGCAACGAAACCAAAGCCAAGCTGTGCGGAATGGATCCTGATGATGAATGATGCAATTCGCGCCCAATAAAACCCCTCAATATCTCTCGAACTCTCAATCACCCCTATTTGGCTACTCTGGTAGGCATAACACTCTGTAATGTTATAATGTCCCAAAATGGGACATTACAGACACATCGAGTGGATTGAAGATTTCTTCCACGTTACCCAGGTGTGTATAATGGCGGCAACATTTTTGGCACCGTTGCCGAGGATAAATCTTTCTATTCCCGGAGTACGACTTTTTGTTTTCCTTTTTTTGTGTTTGATGCTTTTTATTTGTTTAGAAAAAACTTGATCATCTGGTGACTCCACTTCAAAATAATTTGACAAAGTATTTTGCAAGGAGGAACTCACGGTTTGCTTAGCTTCATCCTTGAACTAGAAAGGGTTTTTGGAGGAGGCTAGCCAAACTTTCTTCTCGTATGATCCTTATTAATTTTTGG
This sequence comes from Picea mariana, assembly GCA_032191745.1. Classification (NCBI taxonomy): domain Eukaryota; kingdom Viridiplantae; phylum Streptophyta; class Pinopsida; order Pinales; family Pinaceae; genus Picea; species Picea mariana. The sequence goes on along the minus strand of JASDQU010249288.1, from coordinate 25,625 downwards.
GTCCCAGTCCATTTCTGATAGACTTTTTCCTTTTGCATTTTGATTTATAAATCTAATTTAGAAATGGATGATCTTTATAAACCTATTGATTTTTTTGCAATAAGTGGTTATCCACATTTGATTCTAGAAAAAACAATTAAAAATTTGCCTTGTTTTCAAAGTAATAATGTTATTGATGCTAGACGTCATGTTAAGAAGGTTTCCCTTTGCTTTAATAAATGGTGTTGTAATGCCTTATATGAAGATGTGGAATTACCATACCCTTTGGGGAATTGTAATAAGAGATGTTGCATGATGAACTTTGTAAAAGGTGTTAGCCACCTTAGACTTAGGCATGAGTTTTTACTCTGGAGTGTTTTTTTTACTTGTTAATTATATTTTGCTGTCTAAGCAATTTATAATTTCTGAGTTTTTTCACTCGATTTCTCCAAAGCTGGAGTATATACTCATGGTTAGGCCTCAGCATGGATCTAAGCCTTGTGTCTAATGTATATTACCATGCTAAACACCCTCCTAAAGTTTTATGGAAATGTGCTAATTTTTTTAATTTTTTCAGTTAATTGAAAAATTTCCGTAAAACGGAATTTTTTAATTATAAAGTGAAGTTGTAATAAAAAAAGTGGTACTAGGAGGCTTCATATGTCTTGAGGGTGCTCAGTTTTGGCCCTAGAGCATCCACATTACCTATGTACCCACTTTGGTGAGTGAAATTAGTGATTTTAATCACTAAAAAATTAATTTTCCTCACAAAACCCAAAAAAGACAAAAAATCAGGAAAAATCAGCAAATGCAATTTTTTGGGAAACATGTTTTAAGTGGAATAAATCACAAGGGGCCATGTGACAGCCAAAGGGAATCAAAGGAGACATCATTTAAGTGAATGCTTGAGTCCAATAGGCTCCACCAAGGTTTTTGAGCATGTGGTCAAAGAAGGGGTGCACCCCTCTTGAGAGGTGGCGCACTCTAAGAGTGGGAAGTCTACCTCTTGAGAGGTGGCGCCCCTCTACCTCCCTATTTCTTGGCAAGTGGCACATGGTAGGAGCATGAGGAGAGGTGGCATCCATCTCCTCACACTTGGCTCCCCTCTCCATCCACTTGGTGCGCCCCTCTCCTCCACTTGGTGCGCCCTCCTCTCTTGGGGATCTTCACCCTTGAGCTATAAATAAAGCATACTCTCCCATTGTAAAGCTAGTTGGAGTTGGGGAGTCTTGCTTGTAGTTGTATACTATTGTAATACTTTTATTTGGAATAAAGAGACTTTGGAGGTCAAAAAGGTGTGTTATACATGTGTGTGGATGCTTGATGTCATTTGTGCTTAATCTATGAGGTAATACCTGCCTAAATTCTTCATTTGATTTGTTAATTTGGACTTTGGTAGGGTGTTATCACTCTCTAGGATATGATTTATCTAGCATGCTGTTAATCCTATTGTTCATTTACATTTAGATGCTTTGATTTGTATGCATGTTTCGATTAACTAACATACTCTTCAAGTCTCTTGTGTAGGTGACACCAATGTTTTGTTAACGAATTTTATTGCAAGATTTTAAAGCTTACAGGTTCTCATAGTTTGGAGTGGTGATCGAACTTGGTTGTTGCTTAACAACTTCAAGGATTTAAAGACTTAGTCCCTCCTTAATGCATCATTAGACTCCATTGCCCAAAGGTTTCCAAGGCTACAAATTTCTTTCTTCTCTCTTTCTCAAAAGAAACTCTATACTTTTGGTTACTTTGTTGCATGCAAGTGCTTAGATCTACCTTTCATTTTAAATTCTGAATATCTAAGTTTGCATGCATAAGATAAACTAGATCTAAGTTTGCACTTTCAAGTTTCATCTAATGCTTAGATCTAGCATAGGAAAAGTCTCCTTTTAGCATGCTTTTCTTTCAAATTTTTTAGAGTTTAAAAGGTAATTCTTTTCTAAAGGCTTTCACTTTCATATCTGGCAAATTAAGTGCCTCTATATTGCTGTTTTAAAACAGCAGACAAAGACCCTAAGGAGACAAACTTTTTAGCTTGCTCTTCTTAGTTCATTTTGCTCAATTTACACTAGTTTTACTTAGTCATTTTGGGGCTTTCCCACTAATAACCAAAGACACTTCCAAAGTGTTTTTGGCCATCTTTTGTCTTTGTTTGCTTGCTGTTTTGTGCAGGTTTGCGAACAGATAAGAGAAAATTCTGTCCATTTTGGGCGGATTTGGAACATTCGGGACCCCCGAGAGCACCCCTTTCTTCAATAAACACTTGGAAAACATTGTAAAGACTTGTGACCCCCTTAATGAATGGTCACAAGTCACTCCAATAAAGAGTTGTGTAATTTCATTAATAAAATTAGTGGGGCTACAAGCTCCCACTCTTCATCCCCCCTAGGGGGAACGGTGTTTTTGGTGATTGTGTCATTTCTGCAATTTTAGTTTAGAATCAATTTTCACACCTAAGCATAAGCTAAAGTTAATCTCTCATTTCATCACAAAGCACTAAAATAATCACATAGATTAGATTTCAATTTGGAAAGTAATACTTTAATTGCTAGTTTAGATTTCCTTTCAACAATTTTATTTCTTGTTTAAAATAAACAACTCCCCTCAGCTCCTAGTGTTGTTCCTGACTCTTTCAGTTGCGAGCTTGTCTTGATCTTCTGGGAGTAAGTTTCATACATGCTGGGCTGGTCAGTGGTGATAGGTTAATTGGGAAATCTCAAAAGAGACTTATTGCTTGGCTTTAAGAACTGCCTAGGGGGAGTGTGCGAAGTTTCACTAAATACCTTGGGCTTGTTCCCCTCAGTGTTGGACATCTGACACCTCTAGTGGGCTTGTTGGTGAAACCATTGGGATTTGACAAGTTCTCAGCAAATCTTTGAGTTAAAGGGATAACCTCTCGAGAGACCAAATCTAGTTTAGTTCAAACACTTTACTTTCTTGCAAATACAATTTACCTCATTAACCTACTATCAATAAATCTAATAAAATACTCGATCTACATTGCCCACGATACTTTTAAGGCATTGGTCTCAATTCTACATTTACAAAGCCATTTGCTTCATGCACTTTACTTTCAATCATTTACTTTGAAGCATTAATTAATTTACTTGCATCTATTATTATCTCAAGTATTCTTTTTATGCAAGTATCTTTTATGTATCTTGTGGTGGTTAATTGATCTATGTATGCTTTAGAATAGATTTGCTTTACATATTGGTTAATGCAATAAACTCCTAGAGTACTAGTTGCTTAGATTCACTTTAAGCCTTAGATTATTTTATTAGGGACTACCCCTCTTGGCTTCGCTAGGAGTTGGCCCAGACGGAGGAGTTGAGGATTAGGTGACAACACCTTAACTATAACTTGCCCCCAAGGACACACCGAGTGGATTGAAGATTTCTTCCACGTTAACCAGGTGTGTATAAAGGCGACAACAGTCCCCACCCCCTCCATTTCACCCACTCTAGTAATTAATGGTAATATTAAATTCTTAAAAAATGACATTCTCCTTTATCTTTCATTTTCATCATTTTACTTAAATTTTTAACATTACCATTAATTGTTTCAGGATGTTTGAGAGTGGTTCCAACCTCATTAGACTTCATATGGAGAAAGTAGAATTTTAGGTCCCATTCAAAATTCAGTAGACTTAACGGTTTTCAGGATTTCAAGATTGGCAGGATTGCAATGTTTCCACTAGATTCTATCATGTATGAGGGTATGGAACTGGCATTTAATCAAGGGCACCAAGCCCTTTATGTACCTCAATGTTGGTGGCATTGATTATTGAACTCTTCTGTCACAACCCCAATAAAAATGTACTCTTCACTCAAGTATAAACTCTTCCGTTGAACTCTTCTCTTTGTCATCCTGTCAAGTGACTTAGTGGTGTATGTGCACACCAACTTCCATCTTATTTACAGGTAGATAGAAGAGTGGTTGAAGGGAAAGACAAAGACGTGGGATGTGTTTCCTGATGATATGGGTTTGGAGAACATTGTTTCGTTGACATTGGCCAACTTGGATCTTAATGAACTAGTGCTAGAGCCAATCACTTTTGATGATGGTGATACTTTTGCATTGGATATAGATGAGGAGGAGAAGGATAGTGGAGAGAGCAGTGGTAGTGATGCTGATCTTGATGATTATGACATGGAGGACTACTGACAGTCACGACTCATGAGCTATGAGATTCTTCCATCTATGGTTCTAGTATCTACCCTATGGCTATTTTATATTTTCCATTGGCATTCCCATCTATAGTATTAGACTTTAGTGACTAACTCAGTGTCTATCAACATTGTAATACATTTTGATTTTGATGACTTAATGAGATTGAGAACGTTGCTGCTTATGGTTCTAATTTCTTGTGTGTTCAGTGTTTGTCATTTGATCATCATTGATGTTACAATGTATTATGTTAAATGTTTGGTATCATGTAAATCTTCTAGTTTTTAACAAAATATGAATCTTTATGTCTACATGCTTGGGATAATATTCTGGATGACAAGCGGAAGTTTGATCCAAAAAGTCGTTCTTGCATCATGGTAGTAATTTTTGAAGAATGAAAGGCCTATAAACTGTTTGATCCAATCAAATAAAAAATGATCAGTCGTAAGGATGTTATCTTTGATGAGCAGACCTGGTGCTACTCTATTGACATCTTTTTTTGATGTGTTAAGATTTGATTTAGTTGGAGTTTCACAGTTTTCTGACTCGACACGTTGTATATAAGGAGTAGCAACAGTCTTGATTGCATGAGGGAATGCTTCATGTTGTTTTTTAATAAACGTGGATAAAATATTCCTACTTACATTTACATAATTAATTCTGTCAAGGTGTCTAACAGTTGAAAATAGCATTGTGTTTTTTTTCACCTAGGTTCGGAGTTTCTTCACCCTTGTCCTTCTGGTCATCACCCAGATAGGCATTGTGCTGGATTTTGTTAAAGCGTAACTGATTTATTATCTGTCTTTGTATTCTAAATCACAGGCTTCTACTTTCGCAGATTCCTTTACTTCAAGATTGATGATCCATGAGGGAGAATCTGTTTATGACTACTGTTGGTACCCTCATATGCTTGCTTCAGGTGCATCTGATGTCTAATATAAGTTCCAGTTTTTCAAGAATTCAGTATTTATTTTTATTTGCTTGTTTCTTGAAGTCTAACTTCTGGAGTTTGTTTTTCAAGGGGTTTGCAGAATTCTGTTAGTGTATTATAGCTAGAATTTTGGGTAAGTGGTTTAAACTTTGGCCTCATTAAGTTGCTGACCTTTTTGTTTTGCAGACCCAGCTAGTTGTGTTTTAGCAGCTACAACTCGTGACCATCCAGTCCATCTTTGGGATTCTGTTTCTGGACAAGTAATAATCTATGAAACTTATTATAGACACTGTGTACTATTTGATCAGTATTTCAAATTACTGAAAATGCACATCTTACATTGGAAATGAATGTCTGACGCTTTATTTGAATATCTAGTCTTAATGTGCATTGTCAAAGTTATACCATATTGGTTTATTACCTTTTTTGTGAATCTTTGCAGCTTCGTTGTACATATCGGGCATATGATTCTATGGATGAAATAACGACAGCCTTTTCTGTTGCATTTAACCCTTCAGGAACAAAGTATGATGCCACCATTTCTCTTGTGCACTTTATTTCCAATTGAGGCTTCACTCTCTCTTTATTTTCATTCTAGCTTTATATGTATTTCTGTGTTTATCTGGGTGCTTATTTCCAATCTCCTGTGGATGCTTTTATTTTTCTCTACTTTCAGTGTCTTTCTGCACTTCATTCTAGATATTGCTGTGAAGGACTCATCAATTGTATGTTTTATGATTCGATTAAAATAATCAAATGGAAAGAGTGAGGCTTAATGATGTTTGCTGGTATGGATTTGTCATTGTTTGATGTCATAAGTTTATAACCAAAGAACTATTGGGTTACAGTTGTGTAATGTTTCAGACAGATAAATACAACTATATTGAATTTTCTAAAGACTAGACGCCGTGTGTTTCTTGGCTTCTAGAGCTTGATATATTATGCAATATCTGTCTTTGAGGGAATAGGGCATATATTCCCCATTTTTTTGTGTTGGGATTGTTTGACATTCATGTATCTCAAAATAGTCTATGCTATATGGGGGATACAAAGAAGTCCTGAGAGTTTTAACTTTTTTATAAAAACTGAAGTAATAGTAGAACTGTACTTTGTGTAGAAAGTATTTCAGTATAAACACTGTGTACATAGTTTTCGAAACGTCCAACGTTTCGAGTGGACACTCCACCCATCATTAGGGACAACAAAAAGCTCATATGTGGGAAACGAGTGCCGAGGTTGTGAATTTAAAGGATTGGAGAGGAAGGTGACCGTTGAGTAAGAATTAGGTAAAACATTAACGAAGTCAAAATGGCCGTTGAGATTAAAGTGGACTAAGATGACCTTTGAGATTACTAAATGGGGAAAAATTATTAAAGGTGAAAATAAATCAAGAGAGATTAAGTTAGCTGTTGAGAGTAAAACATATTAAAAAGGTGGAGATGAATTAATGATAATATTAATAGTATCAGAGATAAGGAGGTAATGACGAGCTTGGATTGGTCATACTTGCGAGGTTGGCATTGCTGAGAAAGGATTTGCATGTCTTCTCAAGGAGATTTTGGATATGCCCTTTACATTTTGTTTTGTAGTGACCCTCTAGTTTTTCAGACATGTTCAACATTATTATTATTTGTTATGAAGCTTGGGATTTTGTCAAATAGTTTTCTCATTTCAGATGGATTGAAATTTTTTACAACAGGGATGGTGTTTCGTGGTACTTCCTTCACTTCATGTGACCTTCCTCCCAGTGTGTTGGGAAAGTCCCTGTATGTGGAAAGCAGCCTTCCTCTTTCACGGGACAGTTCCTGCTTGAGTCGGGGTGTTGTGTAGTGTTTT
>JASDQU010249288.1:1050-11339 GCA_032191745.1 Picea mariana | reverse complement strand
CGGAAAGTCACCAAGACTTTGAGGCAGAGTAGGGCACATTGTTTGGGACAGTTTCCAGGCATTTCCGAGAGGTATAGCCACCAGGGCGAACTTTCCAGACTTGCAGCAATTGCCGTATGAGCTGGCATATCCGCAACAGTTTTTCATCTCATCCATTGCATTCCACAACATTCTTCGGGTATCGGGTATTATTGTTTTAGTTGCTTTTGTATTCCGGCTAAGATCCTTTTGTCATTGATCTTGTCGAGTGATACATTTTATTTAGCCGCAGTCGACATTTGCACTCCACGGAGATTTCATAATATAAGCCTTGCAGTCTTTTGTTGCCATTATTATTTGAATGCTCATTTATACGCTGTAAACAATTAATCCTACACACATTAGCAGAGTTTCCTAGACTAGCCAAGTCAGGAACATTACATCATACATATAACATCAAATAAATAATTAAATAAATAAAATAATAATAATAATAAATGAAGTGTTAGATCCTAATGAAGAGACATGACCTATCTAAAGGACATGACTGTTCAACCATGGTGACTAGTCAATGTGTATAAGTACATTGCCACATGGCATTGTATCATGAATCTATTCATTCATATTATTATTCAATTATTTATTTGTCCCATATGGATTTTTGTTTACTGTCCTTCTTATGTTGGATATTTCTACAGTAAATGAACATTATTCATTTCAACTCAGGTCCTTGGATGGTTGGGTCTTCATAACATTGGGTTCACAAATGGCTTTTGTGTAGTTTGCCACAAGCCAAAAAGAATCAATGATGTCATCTGGAACTGCAAAGTTTCTTAGATGTTTTGGGATTGGGTAATTGCAGAATACAAGCTAATTTTGTTGCTCCAGCCACTATAAAGGGGCTATGTTTGTGGACAAGTGGGTGAGATGACAATCTAGGAGAAGTATGTGGGATGTTATCAAATTAACTGGCATTTCCTTCTTATGGTCACATCATTGTCATGTAACTTTTGACGATACAAGTACACCTTTAAACCTCACAAAGCTTTCTAACTCTAGAGTGAATTTGGCTACTCAAATCTTTACTAGAATAGATTTTTTTTCTGGAAAGATATAGATTCTCTTTCATTTGGTGCTAACAAGAATGTGTTAGCTCTACCTGCCTATGTAGGTCGGTGGCTATGTTGCTCTTTATCTACATGCAAATTGATTTTTTATATATTGAATGATGCATTTTAAACAAAAAATAATGATGAATTACCTATAGTCACATGTTTTATTTTGCAAAACTAGCAAAATTGAAGGCCAAGCTATAGGGAAGTTATAAATAAGTTTCAGCCTTCTTAAGTGTGATTAGAGATATCTTGTATGCCAAATTGTGTCCATTGAAAAGGGTAGGCCTTGTACCATTCCTCTTTTGCTTGTACTTTTTGATTTGGAGAAAAGTTGAAAACACTTTGTTTTTCAAATGCATTGTCTTTAGGCTTTATACCGTAGGTCATTCACCTAGACATTCCTTTCAAGTTTCAATACTTATTGAAGCTGACCTATCAATGCTTATTGGAATCAACTTATCAACGGTTATTGGAGCTGGCCTATCTCTTTCAAGAAAAAAACACTTCTTAACTTCTGCATGTGAATGGAATCACCGTGTGACACCCTATTTGTTAAGGTGTTATCACTTGCATCTTGAGTAGGGAAATTTGGAGGATATATAGGGTCCACTGCATTATTCTTTTATTTTAGTCACTAACATTCATGGTTTGATTGGAGTGCCATTTAGGTCTTGATGATATCTGAAATCTACCAGACTCTACCCATCGTCTATCACTACTAATGGGTAAGTCAAATTACTTAGTGGACCTTGTCACGATAATGCACATACCCTGGACTTCATGGTTAAGGTCTTGGTAATGTCTTTCTCACTTCTTCAGGAGATGTTTCATTCCTAGCTGGAACAGAGACATCTTCACTCTTCCCTTTCTGGGACTGTCTATTATATTGCCATGTAGGTTTCTGCAATAACATCTTCAGGAGTACATCCTGTTGTAGGACTGGTTTACGGGGATGTGCAGCTACCATGGTCAACCATAGTGCAATGATGCAATTTTGTTTAGCAATCGTTTTGCTACACAATTGCATTATACATYATTCTAAAATTTCTTTGTTGCTTTTTAAACTTTGATTGKAGGTCCCTGATTAATTTAATTTTTAGTTCTCMTTGGCCTCTTTTGGTATTTTCTGGAAATGAATATGTTACCATTTTTCTTTCCACACTTGTGATATCACAAGGACTTTGCWCTAATCTACAGAGGAAGCACCTATTTCATTATACTGTCTAGAGGGTAAGGGCTAATCAAATAGTCTTTTTGATTGTTAATATGCATATTTCATTTTGTAACAACTTTAACTAGTAGAAGTTTCACATGGTATTTTTGATGGCCAATGGTGATTCATAGAGATTTTACTGAATTAAGAAAATCACAAACTAAATTTCCATTTCTAATGTGTTGGTTTCTTATTGCAGATTATTTTGTGGATACAACAAAGCTCTCAGAGTCTTTGATATACATCGCCCAGGTCGTGATTTTGAGCAGTACTCAACACTTACTAGTACGAAAGACGGGCAAACAGGCAATGCTTTGTTTACATTGACCCCCAGTTAATCAAATTTTTTGAAATTAATATGGTCTCATTGTAGGAAGGTCACATTATACTATGAATTTCATAATTTATTTGAACTTATATTGGGAATTGTTTTTGTTGAATGTTGAAAGGAACGTGCAGTCACGCAGTGCTTATTAATGCGGCATAAGAATGTTGAATGTTGTGCTAAATATAATTGGAAAGGATTTTCAATCTAAGAAAAGAGATAAGACCCTGAAAATTTGATAGCATATAATAACCAATGTTAACTTATGCATATAAATAAAGTTAGTATTAATGTCAGGCCTAGTTATAAAGTTAATGTAACTTAGATTAGTGAACAAGGCATGTGGTTAATTAAGTTAATTAGGGCATAAGACATACTCCTATACTTTTAAGCAGTGATGCTGTTAGGTCCGAATCTATGTACACAAAGTTATTTTCAATAACGAAATAATCATCTCGCATAGTGCACAATTATTGGGCACTCTTTCATTCAACTTCAATGTTCCATTTATCGTTATCGGAATTTATCGCCAAGGGTCCAAAATTGAAATTATCGGAAATATCGGGGAAAATATCAGAAATTATCGATAAACTTGAAAAACTACAAAATATTTTTTTTTTCATTTTTTCAAACTTATAAAGCAACATCAACATTAAACAAACACATTGTTACATAAATATGAAAATTAAACTGATATATAAGATGTCAAATGGTACATCAGACATCGATACTGAAATATGATATTTGTCTTGAGTCATAAGTCCCGACAGGGTAATACAAAATCACATCCAAACAAACATAAATGATCTTATGAGATGAATCATGGCAATGAAATCAATGGATTTCCCCTTGTTTGCTTGATGTAAAATGGTCATAGTATCCTAAAAGCTCAAACCAATGTTTTAAAACTTGGACCTGGACTCGGATTGACTCGGATCGATCTGATTGCAATAACTTGGTTTACTAAAAAATACACAAAATATTTAAATTTTAATGAAAAAATTATATTTTAAAGATTCCAAACCATGATTTCAAACAATTATTGAAATTTTGAAAGAAAGCATATGATTAAATGAGCAAAATCATTTAAATGACAAGCAATGTTCCACCATCACTTATATTGGGATCCTCATCATTAGTATCATCCTTTGCCTCGTTCCTAACCTTTGCTTCTACCTCGATCCTCTTGTTATATTTTCAATGAGCTATGGCTCATGTGTGCTCTTTAAATTTTCTGTTTAATCATTACTTGAACCATAACTACTTCAGCAAACCAAGATCACAAGAAGAATAACCATGCACAAGAACACACGAAGTATCCTGGGAAACCCTTCTCAACAAGGGAAGAAAACCCAACCAATCCTTTGCTATATTCCTCAAGAGAAAGACCTCCCACACCATTACCAAACCTAACACACAAGAGGGTGCTGTAATTTTGATAATTTCAGAGCACAACATCTGAAATTATGAGATGACTCAACGATAAGTGTGTTTCCTCAATGGGGATTCACCTTTATTTATATAAGACTTGTCACATCAAATAATGTGTCTTTTGGCACAATAGGGCCGACCTCAATAACTCAAAATATAATTAGTAATTACCATATTAATTATTATCTTTTATATTAATTATCTTTTACATTATTTATCTTTTATATTAAGGTGGGGTCGACCTGTACCCTTTACATTACAATTAGGGTTATAGGCAAGTCTGACTCTTGAACAATATAGCAAGGGATCTCATACACCCACTAGTGCTCAGCCACTAGGGGCACATCCATAGGGATGTCCATATCTTTGGCTCACTGCATTACACAAAAGAACCACTTCTTCACTAGTGCTCAACCACTAGGATCACGTTCACCTGTGCTCGTCCACATGCACGTCCACTCAACAGATCTTTTTTCCCACTGCATTACACATGAGAGTCATCTGGAGTTTCTCATCAACTCTTTGCTTAGAGGAGGCTAATACATCATCTTCATCTCTGTCTCATGACGATGCACCCAACACTTTGGGATTTCACACGTTCACCTTGTGCTCAGCCACAGGCATGCCCAACTCTACAAATCTCCTTTCTCACTGCGTTACACAGGAGAATCATCTGGAGTTCTTCTCAACTCTTTGTAAGGAGGAGGCCATCTCTACGTTCCAACTTTGTCTAAGATAGGAATCACACACCCCTCTCAGGGGCTCTCTCTTAGGTTTGTGTCCTGGAGAATGTCTCACATAGCTGCAATCATCAACACCTCTAAGGACATCAATCAACACCACCCTATTTTGATGAAACCGCCTAATCCAAGCCTTATAATATGGTAGAAAAAGCTTAACATGATTAATCAATGATTTTGGTTTGAGTGAAGGGTACATTTTTGCTAAGGGCACGACGAAAGAGTTCATCAATCAATACCACCAACATCAAGGTACATAAAGGGCTTGGTGCTCTTGATTAAATGCCAATTTCATACCCTCATACATTATAGAATCCAATGAAAATGTTGCAATCCTACCAATCCTGAAATCCTGAAAACTCTTAATTCTGCTGAATTTTGAATGGGATATGGAATTCTACTTTCTCCATATGAAGTCCGATGATGTTGGAACCAGTCTCAAACATCCTGAAACGATTAATGGTAATGTTAAAAATTTAAGTAAAAGGATAAAAAGGAAATACAAAGGAAATGCCAACTTTTACTATGTGAGGCAAAACTCACTTTTGCAAAATGAGGGTTAAAAGACCACAAGTCTTGTTAATTAGGTGATATTGATGCAGACATGGCGATGATTTCCAATTTGTCATGATAATTACCCAATTTATTGTGATAATTTCTTGAAATAATCGCGATAATTTCAAGCGATATTATCGCCGAGGTTGGTTTTGGAAATATTATCGCGATAAGTGTAACACTGCTCAACATGGTATCAAAGTGGATACGTATCTTGGTGTCTGTAGAGATTGCAGATGTCCAAAATCTGTGAATAAGAGACCGCGTTAGATTGAAGACCATGAAGAAGACGGAATCCAGTTGGAGACCAAGGACATTGTACAAGGATGGAGTTGTACGAATTCTGTTAGATAGAAACTATGTTAATTAGAAAAACGGAGGCGACCAGATACATTAAAGGCAACTGCATATTTAATATGATATAAAATACTTTTTTTAAAATTTATTTAATGTTACTAAAGTTTTAATTCTAGGAAAGATTACAATAATTTTATAAAAAAGAGAAGGAAGAAGCCATCAGAGAATGAAGAAGACAACCTTGTCAACGTTAGGTCAAAATAGAGAAGAAATCAGTTGAACTCTTATTGGCATGATGGTGACCAAATTATAGCATAATTATGAGGAAGGAGAAATGAGAGAAAACTTATCACACCAGTTCATTAATTGAATTGCCACTCAAGGGGCATATGGATACAAGTATTTATTATAACCCATGAGTCATTGGACTCTTCACCAATTTGCTAACTTTGGTGGGATTCCTCCACACCAATTGTTCAAAGCATATGCCCTTATGACATATTCCTTAAGCCTCTTTCACCTTTTACATATTCTCATACATCTCTTACATGGCCATGCCAAATGATCATTATTCCTGAATCCTATCATCCCCTTGTAATGAACATTTTGTAAACTCCATGCAATCGTTCCTACAAAAATTATCTTAATCTAGCTCCAAGTGTCTTCTCCACACCCTTGAATGAATCCTCCCTAGATCAATATCTGACAATCCCTGCTTTCATCTGACCTACTTGTCCTGACAGGGGACAAGTTTCTTGTCACCTTGCTTATTTTGAATAATTCACTTGCATTGGCTGTGTTTTGGAATTTGTGCCCTATGTTGTCGACATAATACAATGATTTCTGAATTATTGTGTATGAGCATGCTCCTGTGCTGATTCCGTGATCAATTAAGAGTTCTAGAACTCTCCCTTGGGCCTTTGGTGCTCTATGTTCAAGTGTTTATGGTTTTCTGGTGTGTTGAACCTGAGTATCTTCATCCAATTGCTTGCTATCTATCGATTGAGCAACAACTATGTTGCCCCATACAAAATCTTTGGCTTTTAAGAGTCCTAAAATATAATGCCTTGATCTCTAGACATTTTCAAGACATATCTGACATTTCCTGGGAATAAAATGGGTCTCGATACTTACAATATCAAGATGTTCCGCCTTTAAATAGACTGACCACTATTGTCTTTTACCTTAAAAGTATAACACTGGAGTTTAAAATATACCCCCCTTCCCCCAATAATCTCATCTGAATGACATATAATTTGGGTTTTAAACACCCGATTATGACAATAATAAACCCAATACATTTATTTTGACAACCCAACTTGATAAATGTCATTTTAATTTGATTTAAATAATACAAGCTTCCTTAGAATCTAATTCCAACCAGCATACTATAAGTTTAGATAGGAAAGAGGATTTGTTAGCAAAGAGCACCATGCAATGAGCCACTCGAAAGCCCTCTGAATCTTCTTTGCAACACAACTGACGACATCAATTTTGACTTCATATGAACAAGCTATGGTGAAAAAACAGACCACTAATTAAAAATGGGATACATGTAAGAAAATTACCATGGGCTCTTTTCTGTTTAGCGCTTTAAATCCATGTCACCTAGGGCTAAAACTTGGGGCAACTATCAATTTTCATTATAATCTGAGTGAATTGAATGAAACTTTAAAGAAAAGAACCATGCTGAATACGTTCTCTTCCAGTGCCTCCCATGTCTTCACTCCTTCCGCCTGCCATAGTCACTGCCATTACAACATCCGTCACCATCAACAACAATGTATATCCATGAAGATAGCGATGCAAATGTTTAGTACAACAATAACAACAATAACGAACATACTATCTGGGCCAAAAAACAATTGCCCACTAAATTTGCTTTCTCATTTCTGCCTGTCATGCTGAAAACTCTGCTGTTGTTACTAAGTCTCGGGAAACCTCTGATTAGACTTGATGGCTCCAACAATAAACTTTGATCTCCTTTGGCATGATTGGTTGTGCTAACTCCCTTCTCAATCCACTCTCATGTTTGCTGTCTCTAGACAACTATCTCGAATGTATTTTCCATCCAACATCTCTTGGGGGCAGTGGGTTTGATGGAGATTCTGCACCTTCTGTATGAAGCTAGAGGTGTAAATCCTCCATGAATAAGAGCAAACAAGAATACCATCTTCGATTCAATCCCAAACAACTATGAAGTGTGAAATTCAACCAATACTTGTGGCACAAGATGGGTGCCTTTCCATAGCCTCATAAACCTTCCATGGGCAAAATACGTGCAAGAAAAGACCTACTATGGGGTCTGCCCTCAAGCCATGTCTTCTCTCATATAAATTGACCCACCAGTTCTACACAACTGCATGATCTTTAAGTATAAGTGGGGACAGTACGACAACCCTTCAAGGAAAACCCCTGGTTACAACCCTTTCCCCAAGTGTGGCCACTTACTAGGAAATCATGACACTCACCAAGGTGAAATAAGGTAAAAAGCATAATTTCCAAGCAAAACGTTCCATAATCAAGAGAAGTTTCAATGCAACATATTCAAATTCCCCAAGTATTAAAGTGACACTTACTACGATACCTGACTTGTTACCTCATGGAGCAAGATCCACCGTCTTCCGGAAGCAACTGGTGTGGTGAATGCCATCATGACGAATGGAGAAGTATGGTGGTGAGGCGAGCCTTCATCTGTGTAACTGGATAATATCGGTCAATCTATCTTTCGGTACTCCATGTCTGCAACCTGAGGGCCTTGAGACATCATCTCCTTAGTTATCCCTAGGAATGGGGGATAACAGATCTAACAACAAACGTTGGCGTGATGTTGCCCAAATTACTACATAGCATGAGGAGGGAGAGACAAGAGAAACCTTAACATACCATTTCATTAAATGAATTGGCATTTAAGAGGCATATGAATACATGTATTTACACAGTCCATGAGTCTGGGCTCTTCACGAATTTGCTAACTTTGGTGGGATACCCCCATGCCAAGTGTTCATTGCATATTTATTTATGCGATATTCCTTACACCTTTTACACCTCTAGGCTCGTCAATAGTCTCTTACATCTCTTACATGTGGCATATTCTATTACATATTTTTACACCTCACTTGATTACGTCAGGAAAGCACAAGAAAAGAGACTGCGCAAGGATGTTAGCCACACCAAGAGAAGGTGGAAAAGAAGTCAAAGCACAGGTGCATGAGGAGTTCATGTGAATTATTTTACATATTATGACACCTCACATGGTCACTTTAGAAAAACACAAGAAAAGGGAACGTGTAAAGGATGTTAGGTGCACCAAGTGAAGGCGTGGCATAAGGCAAAGCACATGTGTAGGAAAGTTCATACTTGAGGTGTACTTATGCATGGGCTTTAGGTGGATGGAAGAAAAGTGTAAGAGAGAGCAATGCACAAGAGATGGAGAAGCACAATGTGTGTGCATGCCAGTGAATGCGGTAAGGCAATTTGAAAGGTTGTGCATAGAAGGTGATGGGACATTCGCAGTGGAAGCTATGACTATTATGAAACAGTCAAGGAAGATCAAACAACAAGAAAGCACAAAGGTAGATATGACAATTACCGACTGTAAGGGAAGACAAATCATTAGATAGGATGAATATTGAGATGATTGGGTTTGTTAGCTTGTCTTGTCATAGGGTTGTAGAGAGTAGGCCATTGAGCTTGATTAGTGTTTTGAGGAATATGATTGTAATTCTATATACATGTTGATATTTCTGTTAATGAGAACGAGTAGACCTTTCCCCTTATGACTGCGTAATTTGGTTCTTATGTTGTATGAGTGATAATTGTCAATTTATGTTGTAGCAAATTGTTGTTCTAATATATGTGTTGTAGACCCTTGTGCATAAGTCTGTAGAGTTTGAAATATTCACTGATTTGGGACCATTGTGCCATTTGGTATTAGAGTCGTTTGAGATGCTTTGGGAGAGACGACTAAGCGAGAGGAAGGCTCAGAGAAGACACCAAAAAGGTCATGAGTAGTAGAAATGACGAGAAGAGGAGGAAGAATAGTTCTGGATAGGAATTACAAGAATTAAGAAGAAGACTTGAGGAGGTGGAAAGCAATGGGAAAAGTGGAGAAGTTGAAGTGAGCAACTCTTAGAACAAAAGAGGAAGAAGATAACTAGGTTGAATATGGAGATGTTGTAGCACAATTGATTGGATTTTTCAAGAACAAAGGGGAATGAAGGTCGAGGTTTCCTATTATGACAAAATCTTGAAGGAAGAGACATTAATTGACTGACTAAGTGAGATGGGGTGCCACTTCTAAATTGAGACAATGGAAGACCCATAGAGGACAAAGTTTGCCAACACAAAGATGAAGAGACATGTTGGCATATGGGGAGATTTTGTGGAATGTGAGTGAATTCAAATTTTGGACTAAGATGATTGCGAAGTTGAGCAAGAAGTTTTTCCGTGTAAATTACAAACAAGCATTGTTCAAGCAATTACAAAGTATTAGACAGAAAGACTAGATTGTACAAGAGCACATGGAGGAGTTTTATAATATTTCAATTATAGTTGGACATGAAGAAGAGGAGAACTGATGTATTTCAAGGAATATAAATGGTTTGAAGTTTTCTATTACAAATAAAATTAGT
>JASDQU010249287.1:5088-16438 GCA_032191745.1 Picea mariana | reverse complement strand
AATAGTAGAAGCGATTCTGTGTTTAACAGTGGCGTAAATTGTTAGATCAGGAGAATCACAGAAAATACATTAAGTGTATCGAAATTTCTACAGAAAGGCACTATGCTATTCATGATTTGGAATTGGTAGCTATAGTGTATGCCTTGAATATGTGAAGACACTACCTCATGGGAAAAATATTCGAGTTGAGGACAGACCATAGTGGTCTGAAATATTTGTTTGGAAAGCCAAGTTTAAATTTCAGAAAAAGCAGATGGCAGGAATTCCTCAGTGAGTATGGTTTGTATATCAATCATATCAAAAGAAATGAGAACAAGGTGGTTGACACACTCAGCAGGAGGGTGCCTGAGATGCATGCTACAACCATTAGCATGTACAAATCAGATTTGAGTGACAAAATTTTAGAGGTTTCCAAATCATATCAATGCTATGTGGACATAAATGAAAATTTATAGCAAGGTAAATTGCAACATAAATTTGAAGGTTGTGAGCTAAAAGAGAATGGAATCCTCCTATAGAATTTATGCACCAAATGATCAGGAGTTGAAAAATATGATATTTTTCAGAGATGCATAAAGCTCCTTATTGTAACACCCATATTTTTTATCCCTATGAAATAAAATGTATTATGTAAATATGAATTAGGCTGGTGAGCCAATAAAGGTGGAAAGGGTTAAGAGTGCCTAGAAATGTAACACACACACACACACACACACACACACACACACACACACACACACACACACACATAGACACAAACACATAATACATTGTTGGTTGCAAGACAAACAAGGACAAAAGAGATAGGGGGCTATGATTCCATGAGAGAGGGGGATTAAGGGGATAATTTTTTTATTATATTTTATTTACCCATAATTGGTTTTATGGAGAAAAGTGGTTACATGAGCTTCTTGGGGAGGCCATGGGGTTCTTTATTTTATGTAATTATATTAACCTTGTCTTTGTCCTGTTTGGGGGTTGTTCTTTGTTATTGGTCAATTATTTCCTTGGGATTCTTCCTCATTCACTCTTGCTAATTCGTGTTCTCTTGGGTAGAGCATGGAAACATATGGACGGAGGAGGACAATCATTGCTAGATGGTTGTAACAAATTATTGATCATTCCAGGTGGGAATGGATTCCTATGGGCATGAGATTGATGGTAGTTCTGATTGAACTGTTCGCAACTAAGAATCCTTGGATTTTCCAACATGGAGATTTCCTAACCAGTAGCATTGGAGATCTAGAGAGAAATGGAACAACCTGAGGGACTACATGGCAGAGAAAGGTGTTCATTTCTTTGCGTTGTGCAGGATGAAGGGGAAAGAGAGATGGAAATTAGGATTGTTGTGTGGTTGGGAAAACTTGAGAGATAATTATCCAATTTTTTTGTGTTTTAGTTTTGTCCTAGGACCCGTCCTCATGGATTAATAGCCCTGATTCAGGGATGACATGTTGAGAATTGGAACAACAATGTCTATGGTTGGGAGGAATGTCCTTGGTCTACAACGAGTTGGTGATGGTTTAATTAAATATAAGTTCTCTCTGTGTTTTCTTTATATTTATATTCCTTTATATTATTATTATTATTATCTCTCAGAGATGTATTTATAATGTGCCTACTTGTTGGTTATTTTTGTGCATGGCACAATGTTTATTTATTTTATCTTGTAGCATGAATATTGATTATTTTCATGTGTGGTTATTGAATTCTTTCATGCTTGATTTCAGATTAATTATTACCATAATTCGAGATCAGTTAAAGAAGTGTGTTTTGAGGTAGCGTGCATGGCCTATGGGTGGTTGGGTATGTTATAGATTGGTATAAGAGATTCTGGTTGAAACATCGGACTGGTATGGGATGGAATTGTTGGACATGGTATTATGGTGTTGGCATTGATGTCAAGAAGATCAATATGGTATTGTCATTAGGAAAGAATATATCTTTGAGATCTTAAAGATTAGGAGAGATAGTGTATTAGGTTGCACATGAGAGTTAGAGAATGCATCGTTAAGACCTTTGGAAAGGTCGAAGGAAAGCTCAAGAGAAGGAGCACCTTAAGGAAGTTTTATTGGGATCAAATTCCCAATATATCAACTGTAGAAACACCCTCAAAACCATGAGGAAGCTTTGTTACAGTTAGGAGATATGACAACCATTGATCCCTGACCAAAGGCATAGATCAATGATCATGGTTTAGTTGGAATCCAAGTGTAAATCTAAAGGAGTCTTGGAGGAATCAAACCCCTAAAGTACATTGATCCCAGGTCAATAAAGCTTCGGGAGAAGGAAGACAAATGAGAGCCGTCAAATGTAGTTGAGAAACTTCGGGTATAACTAGAGCTGTCAAATCGAACCATTAAAACCTCAGCCATTCAACTTGGTTGATGAGTTCTGTGGTCATTCAGTGTTAACCGTTTTAGGGATAAATGAGTTAGAAATGAGTGGAATCCCCGAAGGTTGAAACCACGAATTAACATAGGTCATCTGATATAGGAGGAAATTAAGGTGAATTCTCGACCATTAGGTCAAGCAGTGGAGGGATGGCATAGGCATTTTGGTAGGTATAACTTCGAGGGATTTGAACAACTGAGAGTTGTAATATCCCGGAGTCCTGAGCAATGAAATCACATAAATTGTCGATCTAATATCCCTTTGGGACTTTTCTCAACCGTTAGATTAAGTAGTGGAAGGATGGCATAAGAAATTTGGTAGGTATAACTCCAGGGGAGTTGAGAAACTGAGAGTTGTAATATCCCGAAGTCCCAGAGTAACAAAATCATGCAGACCGTCGATCTAATATACCTTCGAGACTTTTATCAACTGTTAGATTAAGCAGTGGAAGGATGGTGTAAGCACTTTGATAGGTATAACTTTGGGGGAGTTGAACAACTAAGAGTTGTAATATCCCAGAGTCCCGGAGTAATGAAATCATGTAGACCGTCGATCTAAGATCCCTTTGGGACTTTTCTCAACCATTAGATCAAGCAGTGGAAGAATGGCGTAAGCACTTCGATAGGTATAACTCCAGGGGAGTTGAACAATTGAGAGTTGTAATATCCCTAAGTCCTGGAGTAACAAAATCATGTAGACTGTCAATCTAAGATCACTTTGGGAATTTTATCAACCGTTAGATTAAGAAGTGGAAGGATGGCATAACCACTTCAACAGGTATAACTCTGGGGGAGTTGAAAAAATGAGAGTTTTAATATCCCAGAGTAACAAAATCATGCAGACCGCCGATCTAAGATGCCTTCGAGACTTTTCTCAATCATTAGATCAAGCAATGGAAGGATGGCATAAGCACTTCGATAGGTATAACTCCCGGGGAGTTGAAAAAATTGAGAGTTGTAATATTTCAGAGTCTCGGAGTACTGTTGAAGCTCTGAAATAAATAAGGACCGTCCATCTCAACACTTGATTAATTCATAGCCATTTGATTAGGCTAGTGTAAGGATAGTGTAAGCGGAGGTGTTAACCAACAATAAGTGGTCATTGTCACTTTATGACCACTTTGGTAGGTATAACTTTGTGGGAGTTGAAAAACTTGAGAGTTGTAATATCCGAGAGTCTTGGAGTGTCGAAGAATCGAAATAAATAAGGACCATCCATCTCAACACCTGATTAAGTCATGATCATTGATTTCATTGAAGCCTCCAAATGATCTAGGATCGCCCAGTGAATGGGAAATTAAATCTCAATCGTCCAATATATTAGTGGAGATAATATAAGTACTTCGGTGAAGTGTACTTCGAGAAGTATTTCTCCGGAAGAATGAATGAATGGTGAAGTCCAAAGGACCTGGTTCCAACATCGGTCTCATGATAAGGTAAAGGGGTTGATTAGAGGCATGAAGGGCCTAGAAGTAAACAAGCCCACAAAAATTTTGAATGAGGTCCTATGTATAAGAATAATGAGAAAAGTGCTAAAGGAACATCGCTTAGACTGAATAAGCTTGTGGTTTACAAGGAAAGTGGATTGAAGGAGGCCCCTGTGCATAATTCAAATTATGTACCAGTTTAAAGAGCATGTGGAATAATTTGACAAGATTTGCACACAACCATTCCATTGTGTCTACAAGATTCTATTTGCACAAAAGGGTGAAAATGACTTTTTTAGGAAGCCATAACTTGCAGTTCATAGATCAGATTGGGGTATGGGAATAGTCATTAAAAATATGATTTAGAGGATAATAACATTGAGTTGTTAAAATTTGTAGAATGATGATATATTTCTTCATGAATTGAGACGAAAAAGGACATGTAGCATTGTTTGACAATTTTTTTTATAATATGCATAATTCTAACAAAATGGTTGCTTGCACATTTTGAAGAATTAGAAGTATAACCAGATAATTTCAAGTCTAGAATTGGATATTAGAGTCATGGAAGCATGACAAAGCTTACGGAAGTTGGATGAGGCAATAAAGGGCTACAAGGAAAGTAACGAAATGTGGATAAAGAACTCGAGAACAACATAATAGAAGGATTATTATTTAGCTTCTATAGTGTGTGAATAAATTGCAGGTACAACAAAAGCAAGAATCCTCACATAGGACATGAAGCTAGCAGGTGAATAATGTCATTAATGGGCATAGAAAAGGAAAAGTAAGTCTCCATAGCATTGAAGGTAGAGAGGTGTATATAGTTTCACTTTAAGTGAAAGAGAACAAGGAGCTTAGGAGATGTGGTGTGAATAATATCTATGTTCCAAGCATAGGAGTTCGTGGGAAGAATTTTATATCTATGATTTAGCTACATGTCTAAAAGTACTCAGATCAAGAAAACCACTTTTGATATCAAATTTCATAGGGGAAGCCTTATACTAATGAAAAAAAATTAGAGATAGAAAATGAATTCTCCTTCTGATCCAGATGGATGTCGGTGGCCTCCCACCTATTCCAACTGGTTCGTTTTGGTAGTTTTCTAGTTTGGCAAATTTTTCCTAGTTTTTGGGTCCCTGACTTCCGAGGTCGTTTTGAGGCCCTAAACAACCTTTTTAAGGCTCTCCACAGTCAAAATTTAGATGGAATCATATTTTGATGGAAAAATGTGTATTCATCAGATATACCTTTCCAACAGGCTATCATGTGCCTAAAACGAAGATCGTATGCAAAAGTTACGACCCTGGGAAGTTGATGTACTAACTTACCCCAATGGGTCCCACATGACTTTTGGCGCTTCATCTCCTAGGGTTATGTTTTTGGATGTCTAGGGTTTTGAAATTCATGATTATTGTCAAAATGCCTTGAGAGCCTCATTGTAATCATATTCTTGTGAATGAGCACAACCGTCACGTCACTTATTAGAGATAAGCCACCACCGTTCCAACAAGCTTATTTTCCGATGCATTTTACAGTTTCAACTTATTTCCTTATTGAATAGAAACCAGTTTTATTGTATCTCTATTATTCTGTGTTAAGCATATTTTAATAATAATTTGTATTCATTTCGTTCTTCTCATAAAATCTTGATCAGTGGTATCAGAGTGGTCTTCTCCTTGTTGTTCTTAATGCATGTCCCCGACGAGGTCAGGGTACAAAGAATTGGGTCTCAAGCTTGTTTCCCTTGAGGAAAAAAACTCTCGCACGCCTAAGCGACCTCTCGTGGCGGGAGAAAATAAAGATGACGAGACATGAGATCCTTTCAAAATGTTTCTCGAGGAATCCCTCATGCAACAGAGGAACGGGATAATGGATAGTTGTGCGAAAATCCTTTGGTGGCTACCAAGAGGCGACACATCTTCCTCAAGTAGAGGCATCACCCCCTTCAAGATACAAATCAACTTTGATATACCTATATTTGAAGGTCAGATAGACACAAATGTTGTAGAAAAATGGTTGAATCTACTAGAAGGGTATTTATCTTTCTATAACTTTTCGAATAGAGAAAGGATTACTTTTGCGCTCCTCAAAGTCGTTCCCCATGTCAAAGATTGGTGGGAAAATTTCTATGAGCAAAAGGAAACATAGGAACCCTCATTATTTATAGTCTTGGTCACCTGGGAGTCCTTTAGGGAGATATTATGGAACAATGCTACCTTGTCGGAAGTTATGACGACTTGTATACAAAATGGAACACATTGCGATAGGAAAGAGACCAAGCAGTGCCTGAGTTCACAAATATCTTCCATACCTTGTGAACCAAGTTGGGTATCAAATATTCTGAGAGACATATGGTGCTCAAATATCGCAATGGTTTCCATAGATACATCCAGGTCAAATTGGAGTTTATGGACATCTCGTCCTTGGGCACAACCTATCGATATGTTGTGAAAATCGAGCAGAAGCTTAAACAAAAGATGCAGAAATTTGGGCCTGGGAACCCCTCACAACAAAATAAAGGAAAGGGTGGCCCCAACCCGTAGAACAAAGGAAAGAGAAAATGGAAAGCCTAAGGAAAACCAATCCAAGCCATAAGCAAAGGACACCAGAAAGACAAATAAATATATCAGGAAGTGGTGTGACTTCCATCAGAGCCCCTGGCATAACATTGTTGATTGTCACTCAAGCAGTCACTGGTGTTTGAGGTGACATCCTCTGAATCAGATACATGTTCCGACTTTGAGTTAGAACCAGAAAGAGGGACATAGATCATTGATGCAGAACCTAGTTCTATCATTGCCACCACCAAGCTCCAGCCCAATGAACCAGATGAGCTAAAGGAAGGCGAGCACCTTTTTCACTCACATATGTGGGTGAAAGGTACCACATTGCACTTCATTGTTGATAGTGGTAGCCAAAAGAAACTCATCTAAATAGAGGTTGTTAATCTACTAACCCTACCAACAACACTGCACCCGTAGCCCTACACCATTGGATGGCTCCACTATGGAAGCGATCTTCATGTTAGCCAACAGTGTCTCCTTTCGTATGAAATCAATCCCTTCAAAGATGAGTTATTATGTGATGTTGCTCTTCTCAAAGTTTGTAATGTTATCTTGGGCCAACATTATTTCTAGAAACATCATGTTTTATATGAGTCTAGGAATCGCAGTGTTATTATTAATTTGAACAAGAAATTGTATAGGACACCTGAGGCAGTCCCACCTAGTGTTATTTCATTGATCTCTGCCAAGCAATGCAAGAAGGTCATCTCTTAGACCAGGAAGTTTGTCTTCTTCATGATTCTCTCTCTGAGTGAGCGAAATATCGCAGCCACATCCAGGGCCTCCATGGACGACCTCTCCACATAGAAGAATAAAGTGGATAAGTTCATGGAAGAATATTCAGATATCTTCTCCTCACCTATTGGGGTACCTATGCACTGTTAGGTCAAGCATCCCATCGATCTGACCCCCTATGCACCACTACCCAATGAGACAGTCTACCATCATTCTCTATTAGAGAATGTAGATATCAAGAGACAGATCCAAGAACTTCTCCACAAGGGGCACATACGTCCCAGCTCATCGTCTTGTGGGAGCCCAATTGTGTTGGTGCAGAAGAAAGACAAGACCTAGCAACTCTGCATTGACTAAAAGGCCCTGAATAAAATCAAAGTCAGGAATCGGTACTCGATTCCTCGAATCAAAAACCTCCTTGATCAAATCATGGGGGACAAATACTTCCGTAAGATTGATATGAATTTTGGCTACCACCAGGTCCCAATAGAACAAATAGATGTATGGAAGACCACCTTCAAGTCAAAAGAAGGTATTTTTGAATGGCTGGTCATGCCCTTCGGTTTGACAAATGCTCCAACCACTTTCATGAGGATGATGGATGATATCTTGTGACCTTTCACCAATACCTTTGTAGTGGTGTATCTAGATGACATCCTCATATAAAACAAGACTTGGGCGAAGCACTTGCATCATATTCAACAGGTTCTGCACACCTGGTGCAACACAAGCTATATGCCAACTTGAAAAAATTCTCCTTCAGCATGGACATGGTCCATTACTTGGGCTACATCATTGATAAACATGGTGTACATGTGGATCCAGCCAAGATCTAGGTCATCCATGATTGGCCAGCCCCAACCACACTCACAGAGCTTCAGAGCTTCTTGGGCCTTGCCAATTTCTATCGCAGGTTTGTGTTGGGATTCTCCCATTTTGCATGGGCCCTCAACCAAGTAATGAGGGGTGGTGTTAAGGAAAAAATTTTGTGGGTCATTTCCCAACAACAAGCGTTTAGTTATTTGAAGCAATGCTTGTGCTCAACCCTAGTACTTTCATTACCCGACCTACGACAACCCTTTGAGATCAAGACATATGCTTTAGACTAGGTTGTGGGTGTCGTTCTCACTCAGCACGACCACCTTGTGTCCTATCATAGTGATACACTATCATATGTTATTCATAAGTACCCTACTTACAACAAAGAAATCTACTCCATTGTGCAAGCCTGCCACCAGTGGAGACATTACATTCTTGGGAAGGAGACAATCATCCACACTGATCATAAGCCACTATAGTTCATGCAGACACAAAGAAAATTGTAGAATGACCACCATCAGAAGTGGTCCACATACTTGCAACAATTACACCTCAACATCAAGTATATAAAAAAAAAGTATCAATTGAGTCGTTGATTTCCTCAACCGACCTCCAATCGTGACACTCACCATGGTGCTATACTGTTGTGGCCATGAGACCTCTAGATGGCCCCACCTATATGAGACAAACCCTAATTTCTTCACCACCTACCAAATATTGGGCGCAAACTCAATTGTCGCTAATTTCCATCTTCAGGACGGGTTGTTATGCCATCTTGGCCATATCTGTGTTCCATCAAGTGAGTGAGTGAAGCTGATTTGGGAAGCCCACTACAGTCGAGTGGCAAGACACTTCGGCATCAAAAATACAGTGGTAGTACCACAAAAACATTTCTACTAGCCAAAACTTCGACAAGATGTGGGAAAGTATATCAGGTTCTGCACTGTCTGCACTATTTCCAAACCAACCACTAAGAAACCAAACCTATACACCCTTGTGCCTACTCTTGATAGGCCATTGGAATCCATCTCAATGGACTACATATTAGGCCTCCCATCCACCAAGAGGGGAAATGAATGTGGTTTTTTGGTTTTTGATCACCTTTCTAAGATGGTGATTCTAGTTGCCTGTAAGAAGAGAAGCACAACAGAGGTCATTGATAAGCTCTTCTTTGAATGAGTATGGGTACATTTTGGAATCCAACAAACCATTGTCTCAGATTAGGATAGTCATTTCCTCAACACGTTTTGGTTGAGCCTCTGGTCACTTTTGGACATCAAGCTCACCAAATCCACTGCTTTCCACCCCTAGACAGATGGCCAAATTGAGGTCGTCAATCGGATGATCGTGCATATCCTACGCATGTATAATTCCAAGCACCCCTCCACATGGGATGAGAGTCTTCCGTATGTTCAAAATATCTATAACTAATCCCTACATAGCTCAACCAACCACATCCCATTTCAGGTGGGGTTGGCATTCCAACCATTGGGTCCCATGGATGTTGCACTACCCCTTGCAGCCACCTCGGTCGACTCATCCCCTGCTCCAACTGAAGTTGAAAAATCCACCTGATTCATTTCGCAGATCAAGCACATCCACCAACAGGTTCAGGATATTTTATAGAAATCCAATGCCAAGTACAAGCAATGACATGATCAACATTGGGTGCCACATAAGTTCTAGGTAGGAGACAAATTTTGGTTGCACTTGCAGAAAGAACGCCTTACAAGCCCCATCATAAGCTTCCCCCAATCCGTTATGGACCTTACACCATCACCCAGTTTGTGGGTGACAATGATTTTGAGCTCAACATTCCTCATTTCCTTGGACTGCACCCAATGTTCAATGTGGCTCTCCTTCGACCATATTTCCCACCATTATTGGACACCTCAGAGATAGCAAAACAATTGACACAAACAGAGCTCAACCCTGAATACATGCAACAAGAATCTAGTGATCATATTTTGGACACATAGTTCAAGGGAACTCGACATCAAAGGATCCAACTTTATCGAGTTGTTAAAGCAGGGCAGCTCGTGCACCAAGGAAAGTGGCTCACCAAGGTCCAAATTCAACATAAATTTCCTCATCTAATGGGGGAACTCAACGCAATGGATACCATTGCTTCCTAATGGGGGGGCATTGATCCAGATGGATTTCGGTGGCCTCCCACCTATTCCAACTGGTTCATTTTGGCAGTTTTCTAGTTTGGCAGTTTTTCCTAGTTTTCGGGTCCTTGACTTCCAGGGTCATTTTGAGGCCCTAAACAATGTTTTTAAGGCTCGCCATGATAAAAATATATATTGATTCAAATTTTGACACCAAAATATGTAGTCCTCAGATATACCTTTCCAATGGGATATCGTGTGCCTAAGACAAAGATCGTATGCAAAATTTACGACCCTGGGAAGTTGTTGTATTAACTTACCCCAATGGGGCCCACATGAATTTTGGTGCTTCATCTCCTAGGGTTAGTTTTTTGGATGTATATGGTTTTGGAATTCATTCTTATTGTCAAAATTCCTTTAGAGCCTCATTGTAATCATCTTCTTTCGAATGAGTGCAGTCGTCACATCTCTCCTTAGAGATCAACCACCACCATTCCAACAAGCTTATTTTCCGTTGCATTTTATAGATTCAACTTATTTCCTTATTGAATAGAAACATGTTTTACTGTATCTTTCTTATTCCATGTTGAGCATATTTTAATAATAATATGTATTCATTTCATTCCGCTCATAAAATCTTGATCACCTTCGCTTGAAAAGTGCCACTGAATGAAAATAGACTTCCATTGGGAATGGCATTAAGTGTGAAAGGTATGGTCTCATAGGGAAATGTTAAAAGAAGTAATCTAATGGACAACTAGGAGTAATAGTATTGATTCAATAATATTGTGGTAGTAGAGTGATGAAATGCTTTGAGCTACTTCATTCCAAGGTTTTGGAATGTTTCATAAAGGTAAATTTTGGATATGATTGCCTAAGAGAAGTTGTTGCAAATAGGACACCTCGATTGAATTGCAGAATGACCAAGTGGGACTTGGATGGAAAGTGTTCATACCATGGAACAATAGTGCATAGGAGAAAAGTGGGAGCACACAAGGCAATAAGGATTTGATAAATTCAAGAACAACTAGCTACAACATAAATAAATAAATAATAAGTGAACTGAAACAAAAATGCACTAGAGTGCATGATACATACAATGAAGTTAGAATGCATATGCATTAGTAGGCATGTTGATAGTGAATGTTTGGTGCATATGGATGTGCATTATGCATATGTACATGTTGGATATGCATATGGCATGCTTGTGGGCTTAGAATAACTTTTTGTTATATACATGCAATACTGATGTTATATTGAGTATGATTAATGATGGATTATGTATTCAAATAATATAT